>BPLR01009065.1:0-49861 GCA_021605095.1 Caerostris extrusa | reverse complement strand
CATCTATGGTGTTCAATTACGTAGATGTGAAAAGAGTAATATGCATTCATTGAAACGCATTCTTATTTCATTCTACACATTCTACCAATACAAAAACATGTAGTAGTTCCTCCATTCAGGTTATTCACCGAATTAGGATGAGACTTTTATCAAAACTTTTTGCTATACGAGAAACACTCAAAATATTTCATCAAAATTAATCGTATCGAGTGATGACTGAAATGACAATTCAATTCTTTGGAGTATTTCAACTGGCACTTTTGTTACATAAAGAAAATTAGGTTAATGTCCCATAATAAATGTTGTAGAATTTTTAAAAAATAAATTTTACCTATGGACTCTTAAAAATATAAATATATATTTTGTATATTATAAAGAAGAACTCACTTTGACAACGAGGTGGATTGCCAGACCATCTTCCATTAGGCAAGCAAGCGAGCAAGTTTGGCCCCACTACTTTTTATTTTTATCTTTTGCACGAAACGAAGCACACTACTATTCACAGCTTGCAGATTGTCGTATGAATGTGAAATTCCGTTCATCAAACTTTGAGCAATTTGTTGTTGGAACTGAAATAATTATTTATGCTTTGCAAAAATATTAGTTTATTCAAAAAATTTGCCAAATTTTTTGGAAAACATTGAGAAATTAGAAAATTTAACAAAAATACACGATAATAATAAATTAAAATATATCTTAGGTTACATTTTAGTAAGTTTGGAATAAATTTCACAGGATTAATAAAGACAATTTTAATAATAAAAGTTATTAAGTGCATTATTTGATTCTTGTTTACATTTTTGCAGTGTTTAAATTATATGAAAGCAACTAATGTAGTAAATGTTTATGAAAAAAAATTGAAATGTTTTTAAGTTGTATTACTTTCAGAATCATTGTTCAGCATCTTGCCTGGATAGTTTTGCCACCTGGTGGAAGTTTCCCGGTTTTTCTCCCACATGATGCGCAAATGTAGGATATTCCCCCTAAATGTTATCTAGTAAGGCAATGCCCTCCCTCTTCAGCGTCACGAAGCCAGTCAGACTTCTACCTGCAGATGCTCCCCCCACAACATATGATTCTCCTCCCCCCCCGCCTTTTCCACCCCTTCCATGAGAATACATAGTTTCTCGGTCTACATGTTGCTGTCGACCAAGTAGAATAATAACATATATATTAATATGAAACAATTTTTTTGTCTTAAGCATCATATAAAATTGTAGCTTTTATATGAATGGAAAAAAAATCTATATAGTTAATTGTAATTTTTTTCAGAAGGAATTTACATTAAACTTGTTGTCGCTTACGAATTCATGCACAATGTGAAAAAAGACACATAAAATAATAAACATGACAAAATATATGATTTCGTAAATAAAATACTCGTACTTACAGAAATTATGCTTAAATACAAAATAACTACGCTTTTTAATTAAAAGAAATCTGTCGTCTATTGATTTAAATGTGCATATAAATATTTTCCTTTAAAAATTCTTTTTCAAACTTTAATAAAAATCAACGTAAGCAAAATAAACCACAAGAGATATTATATTGATTTTGATTTTTTTGTTTGGATCCGTACAACCATATTCTGCCTATAATAGATATGGATCAATTTTAATATGTCGGAATAAGTAATATATATCACAAATGAGCAAATTTTTATATATATAATTTCTTAGAAGAATTTTAAAAAAAAGATGTATAAAAAATAAAAACTTGACAGTCTAACTTAATATTTATAAATAACAAAACTAGCCACCTTTCTCTGCTTACTAAATTAGTGTTAATTTCAGAGTTGAGTAAAATATATTTTATTTCATTAACAAGTTCAATGAACAAAATATACTAAAATTGAATATATCACAAAAGAAACAATCATCAATTAGTTATGGTAGTAGTCTCTACCTAGAATTTTCATTTCATTAAAAAAATTGAATGAAACACATAGAAGTTTCATCTAACGTAAATAGCGCACAACGATTTACAATAAAATTTATATAAAAAATATATTATATTCATGTTAAATTAGAAATTTTCCTCTGGATCATATCAAAATTAAAAAAATGTTCTTACTTATAAGGCACACTGGATTTGGATAAAATTTGCCACCTCTGCATTTAACTTCCACATCATTTGAACCTTTTCCTTGAAATGTGTATCCCCTATTACAAGACACGTAAAGAGTGAAGCCGGGACTTTTTGTACCGCCGAGAGTTACCTAAATAATTGAATACAGCCTATGACCTACATTGTAAAAAAATATTGCATATTGTTTGGAATTTTAAGAAAACTTCGTAGTAAAAGTGTAACTAACGCCGGATAGCGGCAATTTGAGGGAGAAAGGACCTGCTTTTACATCTACTTCTTGCAATGCTGAAACAAAAAGAACTTCGATACATTTATCACCATTCAATTGAAAAGATCCAAATATGTTTATTGGGTGACATTTATGATTATAATTTATGAAAGAAGAATTTTCAAATTTAAACGAAGGCTATCGTTCGAAGGCTGGAACAAAATGTTGTTATTTCAATATAAAATACCTGCCTAACGACTTTACCTCTGTCACAAAGAAAAGCTTATCTCCATATCTCAGATGCACATTACACACATCGGCGGGCCTCATGAAACATTTATGTACTTAACGACAGACCACCGAGGTGTGATGACGGGTAAAAAGTGCTTTCTTGGAGGACTCTTTTAGAGAAAGCTGCCCCACATGTTCGAGTCGTATGTGAGGAAAGCCAGAATATTCCACTGAGTAGCCTGAGAATCAATGCGAGATGTTTTTATACATATTGTCACTTCGAAAACAGTGCTCTTCCGACGCTTGTCAATACTTTTCAAACTTTTCTCAAACTTTTAAAGTAATTGGGCACAACGTAAATAAATTCATGCTGAAATAAATGTAACCTTTGTTTTACTGATCTTTTCAGCTGCAATATAGATAAATTGCACACTATTAAATATATGCTTCTTATCTATTCCACACATGAATAACTAATAACAACTTTAAAAAAAAATTGAAACCTAACTAACTTAATTTATAATTTATATATTTTTGTATATTTAATTTCGTGAATTTAATTAAAATTTCATCGTTAATTTCGTTTAATTTAAGGTTCAAAGTATTTTTAATTTTTTCTATACCAAAAACTGCTCACTATTAATATTAAAATACCATTAAGATAAAGTTCAGCAGGTAAAAAAGTATTATATTAGATATTCCTACAGCTGGGAATAATAAAATTTTAGGTGCTATGTGTTGTTTTGCACTTTTCGCCTGATATTTAAATATGCCAAAATAAAAATATAATTTCTTAAAAACTGTTCATATTTACTTGTATATAGACATATATATAAAATTACCTTTTTGTATTCAATCACACTTCTGTGTTCCAGAAAGAAAAGTCCACTTTGACTTCTGAACTGGCTCAGTGAAGGCACCATTGTCGATTTTTGACCACGTTGCAACTGCCTAACATAAATGAACATATTTTCAAACTCTGGATTGAATATATATATATATATATTAAAAAAAAACATTATTTTTCCTTCATGAAATGAAAAAAAAAATTCATCACATTCAGAAAAATATTCTTTTCCATTTGTGATAGATGATGGCAGAAATTATTGGCAAAGACTGCAAAATTCATTGATAAATACATGTTAGTATAATTCACAGTTATGCGCATTAAGTAGAAGATTTTTCAGTAAATTTAAAATGCACAAATACGTCATATTTTAATTTAAAAGAAATCATTGCATTTTTGACCAACTTTATCGATCTATAAATAAAGATAAGAACTCTGATATTTTGTAATAAAACGTTTCATGTTTCGTTTCAAATAGGAATTATTAATTAACATATTTTTCTTTTCTTTTTTTCTACCGGCAGTGCCATGGATGTTTGTAGTGGTTCGTTATCCACTTTAAACCATAGGTCCCGGTCTAATAGGAACGTGGGGCGTTGTGGGGAGTAGTGTTTCTCTCGTCCGTAGCCAAATCTTCAAATTACACATTCCGTCTCTGTAATGCTAAATAAGTAACAGCCATGTAGGCCTTGCTTATGGCAGTCTCTGTATAGCCAGCGGCATTGAACAACACAATTTGTAACTCCTCAACACATCAGAAAATGTATTCATTAGAAACAGTAACAAAAATTGTGTTTAAAAATAATATATATGCATAATTCCGCATTCAAGTAATATAATCGTCCTTGAAGACTCTTTCGGTATCTTTTACAAAGTTGACAGTCGATTTTGAAAGAAAATCACAGTCACAGAATCATATCCATGACCGCGTTTTTATAATCATAACTGAATTAGGAACCAAAAGTAGCTTACATCTACTCAAACCAAACAGACTTAATTTTTTAAATAGATAAACTACTGATAAATCTTGAGCTTTAATATTTTTAATTTTTATAAACAGAATTCTTTGGTATTCTTTTTATTTCAGCTAAAAATTAAAATCAAAGAGTAAATTTAACAGCAGTATAAATGAATTAAACAAGTAGCTTATTTAATTCTGCTGCTATTCTTGTTTCTCTAATTTTGTGTTTGAAACACAGATCATGTATTTATTATTAGTTCTTCAGTATTATTTCATGTATCAGATTAACATTCAGTTTATTGAAAACCTTAATATACCGTTAGCTTTCTAATTTAATATTTTTATAAATTAATTTTTTATTAAAGTGAACAATTTGAAAGAAAGGAAACTCTAAAATATTCAATTTCCATAGAAAATCACTTACATATAATTTAGTTTCAATCACGGATAAATTTTTCACAGCAACGAATGCTAATTTTTAGTTACAGAGCCTCTTACTACTTGGAAACTAGCATCTTATATAAATAAATAATATTTACAGGCGATTTATTGTTGTGATTGCATTCGACGAAGACACAACTAATAATAACATTACAACTTTGTCATTACAGACAATAAGGCGACTTTGAAAGCGACAAAATAGTTAAGATACTTGAAGCTTTTAGGGTCATTGACTGTCATTTGCACGTTCCGAATACAGCTGTGCTTACAAAGTGCTGCGGCAATGGTGCCTACAGGAATTCAAGGTAGATGAAGATTCTGGAAAAACAATATTACAAATATGATGCAAAAATCGTATGATTCTGTTACATTTCTGAATTTCTCCAGGTATATCAACCGCAAATAAATGTGGTTAAGCCCTTTACACACCAGACGTGTTACTATCTCACGACACTTGACTGACGTGGAATTAACATAGTGGCCTTTAAAGCGTTGCTCAAACCTTATAACTTCAGCAGAGTTATAGTTATATTGTAGACAATCATCATCACTATGATTAAAGGTCACCTCTAGATATACACTGAAGTGACAAAAGTCATGGGATAGCAATATGCAAATTTTCAGATGGCAGTAGCATCGCGTAGAAAAGGTATAAATGCGCAGTGCTTTCGCAGAGCTTTCATTTCTGTTCAGAGCTTTTGACGTGATGATGACCGCACGACGGGAATTAACAGACTTTGAAAGCGGAATGTTAGTTAGAGCTAGACGCATGGGTCATGCCATTTCGGAAATCGTTAGGAATTCAACATTCCCAGATCCACTGTGCCAAGAGTGTGCCGAGAGTATGAAATTTCAGGCATAACATCCCACCATGGACAGCACAGTGGTCGACCGCCTGCACTTAACGACCGAGACCGGCGACGTCTGCAAAGAGTCGTAAATTCTAACAGACAAGCAACACTGCGTCAAATAACCGCAGAAATCAATGTGGGACGTACAAGGGACTTCTCTGTTAGAACTGTGCGGATAAATTTGACTTTCTTGGGCTATTCCAGCAGAAGACCGACTCGAGTTCACTTTACTGACAAGAACGACATCGCTTGCAGCGACTCGTGGGCACGTGAGCATATCGGTTGGTCCCTAGATGAATGGAAAACCGTGGCCTGGTCCGATGGTCACAATTTCAGTTGGTAAGAGCTGATGGTAGGGTTCGAGTGTGGCGCAGGCCCCACTGAAGCCATGGACCCAAACTGTCAGCAAGGCACTGTTCAAAAGCTGGTGGTGGCTCCGTAATGGTGAGGGCTGTTTTTTCATGGCATGGACTTGGCCCTCTGGTGCGACTGGACCGAACATTGACTGGAAATGCTTATGTTCAGCTACTTGGAGATCACTTGCAGCCATTCATGGACTTCATGTACCCAAACAACGATGGGATTTTTATGGATGACAATGCGCCATGTCACCGGGCCACAACTGTTCGCGGTGGTTTGAAGAACATTCTGGACAATTCCAACGAAATGATCTGGCCACCCTAGATCGCCCGACATGAATCCCATCGAGCATTTATGGGACATCACCGAGAGAGGTCTGTTCGTGCCCAAAATCACTGCACCATCAACGCTTTCACAATTTATGGACGTCTATCGAGACAGCATGGCTCAATATTTCTGCAAGAAGACTTCCAACGACTTGTTGAGTCCATGCCACGTCGAGTTGCTGCACTTCGCCGGGCGAAGAAGGGGCCGACTCGATATTAAGGAGGTATCCCATGACTTTTGTCACTTCAGTGTATAGTGCATAAGAGTTCATTGGTATGTTAATGACATCCAGCGGCTTTTCGTGGCCTCCATGTTCATGGCTCCTCCTTTGGTTATTTTCAGCTTTAAAATGTCAAGCTCCTTATTGTTCAAACATCTCTAAAGCAGTATCTGTTTTTGTTTCCCTTACTTGGCCATAAAGTGTCAGGATCCTTTGTCAATCAACCATGCATGGGACGAGGCTGTTAGATTCGGGCATTAAAAAGCTAACTGATCTTGAGCAACAGTTGAATTTAAAGAACACTTGAAGTAGCTATCGATCGACATCAACAGTATGGCATAGCAATTTAACGTAGATTTAAAATCATTATCACTGATTGTACACATGTATACTTTGACATCCATAGAAGCAGGGGTAAGTTGCTGTACTGATTTTTAATGTACAAAAAACTAGTAATGAGGTTTTCTAAAGTCTTGAATTTATTATTTGTTATGGGTTTATTCATACTTAATATTAATAAAAATAATTTATCTCACAGCGTTTTTTTTTTTTTTACTTTTCAAAACAATTTATAAGTAATTAAATACAGGTGTACAAAATTAAAAATATAATTTTACAAGTTCTTAAACATGTAGTAAAAATTTTATATGCATTTTGAAATATAATTAAAATAGTTATATGCATTTTTTTTATTGATATGATAATTTTCTACATTTTTTTTTTTTTTTCTACTTTTTTATTCTTTTAAGAATCATAATTTTCTAAATGAAAAAATTGTTGAAAGTCAATTGTATATCGATATTTTATTATTGATTATCCATCTACCTTGTGTTCTCTAATACCATAATAACAAACATATTGCTTTATTCATTTTTTTTTTTTACAATTATACAATTTCTTTACCAATTTCATAGAAATTTTGGCAAACAACTTTTAACCATCTTAAATGTACCTTTAAAAAACCTAAAATCAAAGTAAAAATTTCTTAATTTTTCAACACATAGTTTCCCACTGATAATCCATTCTCCCCTCGAACAACGCGCTTTGCTTTTACTGGGAGTCAGTCCTTCTCCACATTTCACTATCAGATGTTCTCCATTTAGATATCGAGTTTTCTCATCATCAGACAAAATTACGCCCTCGGATGGGTCGATATCTTTTGAATCACAAGAAGCTGAAAGTTTTTAAAAATTATATCTAAGTTGAAATCTTAAATGTCAATTTCCACAATATATATATATATACAACGCCATTTTTAATGAGCAACCTTAAAATGAGGTGTTTTATTTATGATACATGCTAAGCATTATTTTACATTTCTTCGAAAAGATTTTTAGACTTACTTATTTCTGAAGCATTTTTGAATTATTGCGTAATGGGAATTTTTCTAAATTTATTAAATGTATTTTTACATATGTTACAATTATTATGATTCTCGAGTTGTATCACAGAAACTATAAAATTATGTTATAAGGATGTTACGTACAATATGATGTTACCTTTCGATAAGTATTGAAAAAAATACAGCTTATGACCTGCACTTATTCTTAATTAATTAATTTAACAGTTTTAATTCATCCCCCCTCCAGATTTTCAAATGTTATTAACGAACATTATCTAAAATCAACTAACGGATCGATAGGATACTTTAAAATATGTCAGCCTAAAAAAGAAGGTTATAGGAAATTAAAAAAATGCGAAATATTATATACTAATATATTGTTATTAATAATATCCAATTAAAACATTAGATACAATAAAGAAACTATACCATATAGAAATGCATAAACAAGATTAACTTCAATAGATTTACAGTTGTTTCAAATTTTAAAAATGAAACGATGTTTTAATTCGTTGTTCAATGCGAAAATATATATATATATATATATATATATATATATATATGTAATGCAGAAAATACATGACTTTAATTGGTTATCCGTCTTTGTTAAGTTTATTATATTTATCTTATATACTAATGCAAGAGGAAATTGCAATAGCAAACAATTTGGAACAAAACGATCACCCATGTTTCACGTATTATATAACTTGATTTTAATATTGTCAGAGTATATATACTCTGTGTAAAAGTATAGCACATTTTGATGCTCGATAATATTATTTTTATACCCGAGCTCTTCACGCTTTTTCAAGCTCCAAGTAACATTATGTTTCAAGATTTACAGGAAAATAATAGATTATCCACTTATAAATAATATTCAATAATTTAAATTTTTCATCTATGAAGGTTGAAATTTTAATATATGTTGTCGTCAACATTGTGCCAAAAACGGGCTAGCGTATTTCTTCATCTAGAAAAAGTTTCAAAAGTTAAACACAATTTACTTAAAGTTACGCAATTTATTTCGCAGATTTAAAAACAATTACCAAACACTACAATTTTTTAGACTAACGCTAGATAAACATGTACCAAGAAATGTACAGAAATTTAGCAAAATAACAGTAAAAGTAATGAAGCCAAGCTCTAATAGCTTCTTAAAGGACTGCCAGAATAAAGTAGAATTAGCCAGAAACATCTTAATATCAATTTGAACAGATCGTTTCCAGAATATTTACCAACATGATCGTAATCTGTCCAATTTTTGTTCTCTATTGAACAATATACACAGTCCAGTAACATTAATGGGACCACCTGTCAAAAGCCAGAATGTACACTCTTGTATATTTTTTGGCTTTAAGTGGAGATGTGGAATGTGGTATTAAGTGGCATTTAAGTGGTATTAAGTGGAATTCAATATATACACTCCACTGCAATGTGCTGCCACCTGCCTTTTGTGACACGTTGACGTCGAAAGTAAGGTGGTGGTCATATTAATGTGACTGTCCTGTGTATTTGTTTGTTTTTAACATTGTACAACAACACTGGAAAAGGTTTTGCAAAAAGTTAAGGCATTTGTATCATTTCAATTGCCCAATAAAATAAAAAATAAATTTCCAATGAACTAAAATTGCTGAATTATTTGGATATTTATTCAAAAGTTTCACAACAATATTTACCTGCCAAACATGGAGGCCAGTGACCTTCCCATTCCCCATCCACACAAGTGATCCTGTTATTTTCTTTCGGAGCATTGTATCCACTTTTACAAGTTGCAGTAACTGCTTGATTGCGATAGTATACATTTTTCAATCCTTTTGTCTCGAGTCCGGGAAACGACAACTTTTCTAGATAACATTTAGCTGAAAAATTTCAGAACGGTAAATAATATATCTATTATAAATGAAAAAGATCAAAAATAATAACAGATGAGTTGTATAAGAAGGATTGTCAAATGGAAATAAAAGCTGTAAATATTGCTTTTAAATGCTGGGCACTGACTTAGAATATCCACACCACTGCATGGCAGATTCAGAGTTAACCAGAGTGAGGCTATACTGCCACCATATTATGCAACCACAATATTGAACGAAGTCCTGCAAAAATATTTTCTTGCCATTCCTGGCTTTATCTTGCGCGTCGCGGCGTAGGGAAAAGGGATGTTCGTTTGAACTTGCTAGTAGAGCTTCAATCAGCGATCTCTTCATTTAGAAACTAAAAATAATTGTCAAATAGGAATGAAGCCTAGAACTGAAGATTATTTAGAAATTCTAAAATTCTAATTCATCTCATTGAGTTAGTTTATGGAAAGTTAAGAAATTTATATGCTATATTGATTACCTTTTTCTTGTTCAAAAATCATTAAAATTGGATAAAAAAGATACGTATGACATTTTTTATATTTTAATTGGAAAAATCTTCCTTCATTAAGTTTTAAAAAATTATATTTCAAATATTTTTATTCGTTTTTATTTTATTTTATTTGAATTCTACTTGAGATAAAAATAATATATTTAACAGACATATTTGTAAAGCAATTATTTTAAGTACATAAATAAATATAATAATTTGCTTTGCATAAGTGAGAATGTGAAAACTGCGATTTTAGAAAGATTATCAAAATGAACATTTCGATTGCTGTTTGTTGATAAATTAGCTATAGTTTTTGTATCCTTTTGTTACTATAGTACTGTTGTAAGTGTTATATTATTGTGAAACAGCAACTATCTTTCTTAATGAATAAAAGTAAAACTATCATAAAATAATATAGTAGCATATTAACTAAATAATGCAAAGTTTTGTAATTTATACACAAATGTTTCTTAATAATATAACAAGTGATAAATTCTATCACTGATAACAGTTTCAAATTATGTATAAATATAAAATAATGCATTGTTATTGGCAGTTTCTAAATTATCAAATTAAATTAATAAGAAAAGATAATATGCTTACAGTCTTTACATACCGCCGCATCTCCTTTCCAAGTACCAAACGAACACGTGACGTTTCCATGCTTCTTTTTATCAAAATATCTTTTGCAAACATAGACAACTCCTCCCTCGTGAGTACGGTTGACAGATTTCAAGTCTGCATTAGCAGTTAGTGGTGGAGGACCTCTACATATTGCTTGGAAGAAAAGTATTTGTGGCAAAGCAATTATATTTTGCATATAAGTTTTCCACATATCTATGTATTCATTCTTTCAACAAAATACTAATACATTATGTTTCAAACATATAGATTAATCAAATATCTATTATATTTCCGACGAATAAATTTAAAAAAAATTTCAGTTTTATTTGAAATTAGTTCTAAAATAAGTTTAGTGATAATTGTAAGTATTGCATAGGGCTATATTTCTTATCGGCAATATTCTTGAAAGTATTGTATTAAGACGTATTTCATTAAATCCTTGATCAAAAATCGACGTCACGTGTATTTTGTTGTGATTGAACTATATTTAATGAAAACAATTTTTAACATATTTTATGAAGTTCTCGGACAACATTTTATATTGATTTCCATATTAAAACATAATTAACAAAAAACATCTCAATTATTGAGTAGATGATTTATCATTTCACAATTAGATATATTTGCCATTCCAGATAGTAATCCTAATATGATTTCTTAGGAAAGGTTATAAAAGGCTTTTAATAAAAATAAACATGTTTAGCCAACTATTTTTACCAAAAAAAAAAAAAAAAAATCAATGATTTTTAAATCATGGAGTCGTTCATCCTCCCATAATGAGCTAATATAACTGAAGCTATCAAATATGACTGGTTTAAAAATGAGGCTAAGCGTTAGACATCTTTAAATAATTCTAGATAAATGAATAGTTAAATATTCGATTAACCTTTGATAAAAAATAAAGTTTCTGACCTTGATTATGTTCAATTTCGCTAGAAGAAAAATTCTTGGACTTCTACGGTATAATACATGAGCAACATTAAAAATAATTTGATTGATTTGTTCTAGAATTCATAGCTCGAGAATAATAAAACAATTTACTATATCACAAAATAGTTTGAAAAGAATTTTTACTTTGATGATTTTAACAAATAACAAGTAATTTTATCATGTTAGACATTTTTATAAAAATTCTATAACAGAGACATTTATATGATTTAAGTACTTCTCTCAGTATACATATTGAAACACAAGACGATGAAATATTTGAATAAGACCAGAATGCTCATTACACAAAGAATGCTCTATTACTACTATGCTCTATTACTACTATGCCAGAATGCTCTATCATTAATGCTACATTAAGAACGCTCTATTTCAAAACTAAGGCAATTAAAAAGAGGAGAACACAATATTCCCATTGGTTACATATATCAAGGTGTATGATTTCTATTAATCATGCGTGGTTGTTAAATACCGATTTAACTTTAATTTATGTTATATTAAACATATATTGCTTTTTAATAAAATTACCACATACAATATTTTGTATGCTTATAGCTCTACTTGCATTAAAATTTACCTGGTTCTAACGTAGTATCGTTGACCATTCACCGAAACTACAGGTTATCTCTTTTTCCATCGTTGTGGTTCCAAAAGGCTCGTACTTTGCTTCGCAAGTGAGGTACAACTTTTCATTATTTTCAATCTTTGCGCCTTCTGGAAGCTAAGGAAGAACAAAAAATTTCGTTTTTAAGAGTTAAAACAGGTTCATTTAATGTAAAAAAAATGAAAAGCTAGTTTAATTTCATATTTAAAAACTATATTAATCACACTCAATAATTTTAAAATATAAAATTGCAAAATAAGAGACCGGTTGCTAAAAAGTAGCATATTTTCTTTAATGGGGCGATTTGATCTCTGATAAAGCTAGAGCCATCGCATTTGGCTAACTTTTGCCTCATCCCTACTGGATTAAATATCCAATAATCACAAGAAATATAAAAACTCAAAAAGGTTTGGTTCAGTTTGTCCTGGATGTCAGACGGAATCTTGAATTGCCAGCTGATTTTCAGGAGTTCGAAAAACCATTTAACCCTTTTGATTGTATTCAGATTTAAACAAATTTAATTCTTTCACATAAATCTTTTAAGAAGAACAGCTCTATAGATGTTTTGAGGGGGTTTTATGTACTTGATACTTTTGAAACAAGATACCCAGAGTCTGAATGGTCGCACGTATACACAGATTGCTCTTTTTATGGAAATCTCATTATTGCAGGTTCAGGAGTCTTTTCGAACTTGTTTTCCTTCTGCGCTTCAGCAGGGAAATGTCGAACATCTTTTGATGGAGAAATTGGAGGCTATCCGAATTGCTTTGAAATATTTTACTGATTTTTGAGGATAGATTCGATAGAGTGATTATTTAGTTTGAATTCGGCCATTAGCTCAACCAAGCCATCCTTATCAGAAAAAATCTCCCAGTGCTGACATCATTTGCGGGAACTGATTTTAAAAATGAGACGGTGGTACTTCAGTGGATACTTGGCCACTGTGGCATTCTTCGGGACGTGCAGGTTGATTATTTAGCAAAAAGAGAAGATTACTTCAAATGAGGTCTTCGGCACTGTCACTTTATACTATACAATTACATATAAAATGAATAATGGCTAAAAGTCACAAGTTACAAACTCAAGATGAGATTAGGTGCTGAAGATCTTCTAACAATACCCAGCAATCCGCGACGACAGCGCGAATTCGCGGCAGTCATGGCCAGTCAGAAGCGTAGCTGTCGCCCAGTTCCGTCTTCTGACTGGCCATGACTGCATAGCAGAACATCTCTATTGCATTAAAATTTTTTTCGAATCATGTCTGCCCCCTATGTATATTTCAGCAGATCCAATGAACAGAGACCACCTCCAACGATGTGCGGTACTTGGCGGTGACTCGGAGATAGTATTTTACAGAGTGTGAGAGAACTCTTAAGGCAATGACTTCCATCATCAATGTGTTTTTAGGTGTTTATTCTTTTGTATTTTTTTTTTTTTTTTTTTTTTTTTTTTTTTTTTGCCTTGTTGTTATTTTTTTACTTGTACTTCCCTAGCCATTGGAAATAAAAAAATCTTTTCAAATTACCTTCATTTTAGTGTTTGATGAACTTTTGAACATTTTTGTATAATTTTTTTTTTGATACTAAAAACTCCATTGGTAATAAAAGTGATAATAAAAAATTTCTCGAATTGAAACACTATTAAAACCTTAACTTTTGGAAAATAAAAGGTTTGCGTTTTTGTGTCTGTATCGTTTGTACTATTTTATGTTGCGTTTTTGTGTATGTACTGCTTGTATTGTTGTATGTAGGTTTTTGTGTATTTGTGTACAGTGTATGTGAAACATACACTGTAGGTTAGAATCAGTAATAACAACAAACCTCTTGAAACTTTTTTCTACTATAAGACCCGACATATCTTCCTATTTTTCCATGGGCAACTTTAGGCACAGAGCATGGTTCTGGAAAACATTCAATAAAATTACAATAAAATCCATAACATTTTGTGTTTTAAATTTATTTTCGAAATTTTTTTTTATTATTTTACGAAAATTTACAAAACCTTTTTGATGTATTTTCATTTCTAATTTTTTAAAAAACTTTTCTTTAATGTATCAAGAACGTCATATGTTGTTAATGTATACTACAAACAATACACCATCTCTTTTAGGGAAGGAGTATTTTCCACGTTAGGTCTGTCTAAGTTTGCAATAGCATTACACTTATTTCTTTGTATTTGTTAAAATATTCAACTACATGTTATATATAAAAACAGAGGAAATGTACACAAATGCTTCTGCACTGTTAAATAAATAAATAATTTATTGATGAACAACTTTTGAATTCATTAAATAAATTGAAATCCGTAAATAAATTGTTCATTCCTCTGCTATATAGCCAATGTTTTTATTACATTTAAATTAATAAGAGGGTCACTCTGACATTTTTGACATACGGCTAAATGGTGCAAGTCTAACTTACCAAATGTTAAGAGTGTTTAAAGTAGTCAACGGCAGGGATGTCCTTCATAGTCCGCGGCGATTCACGTTGAATCTCTTCAATCGAATCAAAACGGTGTCCCCGAAGTGGTCTTTTAAATTTAGGGAATAGTCAGAAGTCGCACGGTGTGAAAACGAACGATATAGGATTGGAATTAACGTTGTGGAAAGATATGGGTTTCATTTTTGGCGGAAAAGTCACGAAGAATCAATGCAGTGAGAGTTAGCGCGTTCAGGGTTTTCGGAACGAATCGAGATTTGATGCGTTCAAACCCCAAAATGGAATTGACCGGTCCTTTTGAAATTCCAACATCATCAGCAAAGGTCTCTAAATGTAAATCCTCTCTAATTGGGATTTTGCAAGCACCAAATCTTTAATTTTTTTGGACATGAACTTCGTCTGTTGAGGTTGAGGGTCGACCAGAAGGCTCTTCGTCTTCAACGCGTTCTCTGCCTTCTTTGAACTTTTTATACTACTTCTAAACATTTTTTTTTCCGATATAGGAATGCTCACCGAATGCCTTCTGAAGCATTATATAAGTTTCCGCAAAAAAGAAAAATTAATTCAAGTTCTTTTCTCAATTAATTTAGACATTTCAGAATTTGCCGGAATCTGTTTTAGCGTCTCACAAAGCCAAGCGTAACTCAAACACTAAGGAATATTTTGACTGCAAATTTCACACAGAATAAACTAAAAAAAAAAAGTTGAAATTCCATAAGCCCCGGGAATTTTAAATTGAAAATGTGTCTTACTTTTTGGACACAATAGTACAGGGTGTTATAATTAAAGTCTCACTTTCAAATTGTTGTAAAAATAGAACCCCTCGTCACAATGAAAAAACCCAATAATTTTAAATAAAATATGTAATGAATATTTGTAGTTGTTACAAAATAAAACTTACTCTTGCATTGAGGTGGATTACCAGACCATTGTCCATTTGCTAAACAAGTTAGCAAGTTCGGTCCAACTAGTTTTTTACTACCATCTTTACAGAAAAATGCAGCTTGACTGTTTAGAGTTTGTTCTTTCTCATAGTGAATAATTAAATCATCCTCATTCAATTTCGGACAGAGTATTTCTGAATCTAAAAAAATTAAAATCATGTCTACAGTTTATTAAACAAATAGAGTTCAGTTACTTGCACAACAGATAAAAATAACATTAAATTTTCAAAATTTAGTTCACTTATGCAATACTTTTAAAGAAATAAATAAAATAAGTAATAATAATAAATAAAATAAATTTATACATAATATAATAAAAACAAAAGTTATAATATTTTGCTTAAATTCATTTAAAATGGTATTATAAAAGAAAGCTACAGTAAAAATAATGCTAAGAATTATACTATTTTAATTTTTTAGAGGCCTGATGGTCGAATGATTAGTGCTCAGGCGCTCGGTGCCACAGGTTTCGAGTTCGAGTCGCGGCGGTCCATGGATGTTTGTGGAGGTTCGGAATCCATTTTAAACCGTAGGTCCCAGCCTAATATGACTGTAGACCGTACGCCTGACAACCCTGCCACTTAAAAGAAAACATCTCCGTTCTCGGAATCTGCCAGCAGGCAGACGGCCTTGGTCAACCATGGGGCTGTTGAGCTGAAGATGTTGAAAGTCTTTTATTTATAATAGGAAACAACATAAGATTTATATAAATATCATTCTTCTACAAAAAAACCCAGAGATTTTAAATTTTCTTTGCGATTTACACTTCGGTGTGTTGCATAATAGACATACAAACTTGCTGATTCCTATTCCTTCACAAATAGACTACTTCTGGCGATTCAACATCGTTACGAGTTCAATCTAAATAACTTATCTCATGTAATTTTCTTCTTCTTCATTGGCCCAACAGCCCCAGGGCGGGGCAAGGTTTCTTTCGTAAACGTTCCTTTTACTGCTTAATGTGATTGTTACTCCTTATTATTAGATTGGTATTCACGGTTAAACCTATTAGTCATATTAGACCGAGACCTACGGTTTAAAAAGGGATTCGAACCACTACAAACATCCTTGGCACAGCAGGACTCGAACGAGAAACCCGTGGCACCGAGTGCTAGAGCATTTGTCACTTGGTCCTTATACCTCGCTTCATGCATTACATTGTAAATAGCCTTCATCATAAATTTAAAAAATAACATATTGAAATTATAAATGTTGTATTTAATTTTTTTGCCTATACAAAACGTTTTTAAAAATGTTGTAGACCTTTTCGCTTTCTATTAATCAATTAAGAATTAATTAGATCAGCTAATATTTTGTATTTTTCAAATAGAAAATGGCATCTTGCATTGAGATACTTATTTATATTTTTAAAATAACAGTAAAATAAATGTAATTGGAAAAAAATGAAATGAGAAACATACTTATTACTTGCACTCTGAAGCTAGTGCTTCTGTAACCTGCCACAAAACACTGGTAATCACCATTATGCTCTTCACTTGCATTTGAAATGTTCCACATATTTACATAATTCCCAGTGTACATATCAATGTATGCTGAAAATAAGTAATTCAGGAAAATAATGTAATACTAAATCAAAAAATCTATTAAACAAATTTTCAAATAATGTACTGGAGACAAAAATCGAATCAAAAATAGAGTTAGGGCCAGAAGGAGTTGTTGGGGAGCACTTTGGGTTTCCGAATGAACCTGAACTATCTGTGGGAACTAAAACTGGATTTGAAATACGATCCCGAGCAAAAAAAAAAACCTATGAATCTGCTGGGGATGATATAATAAAAAAAGGCATCCGATGTCGTCGAAGAGAGAAAAACCCTCTGTACGCCCACAATCAACGAGAAAACTGAGAGATGCTTTCCTTTGAAGTCTCATAGTTAATATGATGTGGCAAAATAGAGATAGAAGAAATAGGTCTTCAGTAGCGTCCCTTGAATAGCGCCTGCTACTTATCTGTTGTTGTATAGGCAAATAACTTCAGGCCAAAATGCAGGACATTCATAAACAGCATACTTTAAAATTTTTTTGGCTGAATTTTATGAATTTTTAAATGAAATAAATTTATCATAAACTTACTACTGGAAGCACTAAAATATTAATTATATTTCATTATATACTAATAAAAATAAAGCACTAAATAAATAAGAAAGTGTAAATGCTATTTGAAAGACTTTGTGAAAAGTCTTTTAAATTATTTCTATGGGGTTCTGGGAAGGTTTTTACTTAATTTTGTTTTGAATGTGGTGGATGATTGCTGTCTTCCTGCTGCTTCTTATAACATTTTCTAAAATTATCTGATTCAGCTTCATCTTAAGGGTTCATATTAGTGGATCATTGTTAAAATATTTTCTAAATTATCTTTATACTTTTATAATGAATTCTTGCTTTAGAAGAATTTTAGGATGATTTTATTTTCCCATTTCATTTGATTGTAAGAAATAGAAACATAAAAATATATTTACTACGCCTTGCATTGGCCATATGAGACGTGCTGTTAAATATCGTGCAGCTATGACTTGAGGGCAGGAAATTTATTATAAAGTCTCATTAGACGCATGGAAATATGAGGTAGGTGTAATTACAAGTTAGAAGACGCTTTCACCAAAGATCAGATCTACGGCAAACGAAATGGTTGTTTCCATGAATTGTGTTTTATTGATGTGGTCTGCCTGGGCACTTATTATGGAATTTTTAATGACACTTTGTGATATTAAATGATTTAAATTTGCCTTGCTCGGCCGCATTTGTGGATTTCTGTAAATAAGTTCTCTAAATTATATTTGCACTTTTATGATGACTTCTAACTTTTAATGGAAGTTTATGATAATTTTCTTCTTTCAAAACATAATCTGTCAGTTTAATTAATCTTATTCAAAATAAATAAAATTCGATTACTTATAGAAAGTAAAAATATAAGCATATAATAATATACTGACTAAGCTAAATGACTGAATAAATCTATATGTAAAGAATAGCGTCAACAGTTCATAATACCATGGATAAATGACTTATTATGGCAGGTCAATTCGAAGACACAATAAGAAATGGTTTGCTTAATAGCAGTTATGAAGATAAGTTTAAAAATAATGATAAAATTTTAATATGTGATAAAGTTAATATGTGATTTTAATATGTGATAAAAAATAGTGATAAGAAGCTTCAGAAGATAACACTAAAAAAGAGCTTTAATTTATTTTATTTCCTTTTACATACTTAGCAGTTCACTTGTACATATCATGAAGACGTTATTCACATAACAATTATGTTTAAAAGACTGATAATAATATTGTTATTATAGCATCAGTCATCCTCTCTTCCCACTTAGGCATGACTCGATTAAAGTAAGTAATTATCTGCCAAGAAGATTTTAAAAGTAATTGTCTCACAATTGCATACAGTATGAAAGAACGCTCAAAAAACCCAAACCATGCCACAAAGCTATCGAAATTTGCACAAATTCCACTTTATTAAAAACCTCTTCAAGCTTTTTTAAAGTAAATGGCTGTATTTAAAAGAGTCACATCAATACTTACATTCCGTAGTTGTATTGATACTTACTTTCTGTGGAAACTGAACTTGAATTCTTAGCAAACCAAATTGGATAGCTTGCGATTCCGTTAGAAATACATTTGACATTTAACCACTGTCCTTTCTCAACTCCAATATAGTTTTTCGGTAATTGGTTCCAGTGACCACGAAATTCAAGAACTGTGTCACCTTCAAAAAAAAAAAAAATATTCATTACATATTTTGTTGCTGAATTACGCATGAAGTGAAAAAAAGAAAAAACTTTTTTAGAAGATTTTACTCACAATTCAAAACATTTTTGCATTTCACTCTGAAAAAAAATCATTCTAAAATGTAAAAGAAACGAGTAAAATTGTTCTTTGATTACTTTCATTGATAAATAAAGAATTTATTTACTTTAGACTTCGATGGCAATTTTTAAAACCTTTTAATTTACTTATTGGTTTAAAATGTACAACACTGAATTCTCAAAAGATTTACAATAACAAAAAAAAAAAGTCCAAATAATGTATATAACGATCTTTTAAGGATCGTGATCGCTTAGTGTGAGGCAATTTCTCATGGCAACAACCAGTTCTTACGAATAAGTGGCAATAGGTTGATTACTTCTGCCTAGCAACAAAAAAGAGCATTGCGTATATAATAAGAAGAAAAATTAAAATCCTTCTAAAATTTTAACACAATGTTTATTAATTCTTTGTTCAATAAAGTGATAATGGTAGTGCAACTTGGTACATAGGGCCATGAGTTTTATAAAAGTACAGTCTGCTGTTCGGAAACCGAACAGTATAGGCAAGGCAGCCCTAAAACGTGCATGGAAAGAAGATTATTATGGTTTTAGGAATGAAAATACATAACTGCATAACTGTTTTTTATTCCAAAACCGAACGCACACTGCGGGTGTTACATTTCTTTCTCCCTCCAGTCAGCTCACGCTCACGCAGACAGGATGTTTTCATTACCGGTATCTGTTTTCTACTATGCCCTTGAAGCTATTATCTATGAGGCAACAAAGAGAACGATAAATCTATCAACTAAACATCATTTCATTGACCTGGTTGAGGAAGGCGATGAACATTTTATCTGTTCCCTATATCTGTTCTGTAATGTCTCGCCCTATTTTAAATCTATAATGGTTTCAAGAAAAAGCCACTTTCAGGTTTATGGGGACACTTTAATTTTTATTTATGAGCACTAAATATATATATATACAAATAATGAACTCTGGATTATTATACAAAGGTATGAAAAATTAAAGTGAAATTTCATCACAAGTGCCATAAGTACTGTTTACTCCAAGGTCGGAGATTCTACGACGAGTCTACGTCGAGTCTAATTGCCTGGTCTGCGGAAGACTTTAATCAACATACAGCGTGATACACGAAATCACAGGCCCGTTTTGAAAACATGCGGAATCTCCGGCCTATTCAGTCACTTCAGAGAAAGAAAGAAAACAATACTTCTGGTCGACTCGTCGCAGAACTCATTCCCTTCTTCACCAAAAAAATCAATTTAAGATAATCCGTCGAGACGGGGTGGCAGATTCTCTCACTTCCCATTTGAGTATCATTTCTCAGTAGATGATCTAACACCAATAACGATAGAACAACTCATGGTATAGTTCATATTCACTCTGTATTTGTTTTGATCTGTGAAGATCGCACAGACATTTGCTAATTTCTGAATCTCAGTATAGATGATACCGAATAATCTGCTATCAGATTTGTGCGACAGTTTATTCTAGTACAAAAACATTAATAGCATGTAATATAACTACCCACAATAATGCTTGTCTGTTGTCAAATTTGAGTGATGGTTTATTATACACTTGTCAAATAACATACATTCCTCCAACTGGGAATGAAGTGCTTAAACTCTTCCCGTGAGGAAAAAGATGCTACAGTTCATTCTATACTGATTTGAATGAATGCCTTTTTCTTATAATGGACCCACAGTGCTGCAACATGGATAGGGCAGAGTACTGCTATGTATACTCTTTCAAGTGAGGAATAAAGTGCCTAGCTTTTAAAAACAACAAGCAATTGAACAGTTTCTGCAATCATGTATTTCGTTTTCGATCACTTTGTATTTTATTCATAGGTAAATACAAACATTACAAAAGAAATAGTGAAATAAAACTGAAAAACAATTTTTTTATAAGAGTAAACTAATTTCTTTTTCACCTGCCGTAGGATTCACACAAGTAGGAAATTCAGAAGGATCCCATGATTTACAATTTTCACATGTGATTTCGGTTGGTCCATTTAATTTAGAAAAACCTGACAGAAGACAATAGAATTCGACTTTTTCACCTCTGTTCACCTCACTCCCGTATTTCAGGCGTCTTAGGCCGGCATAAGCCACAAGATTGTAGTTCAGGTTTTCATAAGTGCAAGTACAAGTAGTATTGTCAACTGTCTGAGGTGTTATTTTTGCCTCTGGAGTTACAGTGGTGGATGTATTTGAAATTGGAACAGATTCTTCCTGGTATATTGTCTCATCTGAAAAGAATTAGTTGTATAAATCTAATTTAAAAAATAAAATGAGTTAAAAATAAACAAAAAAATCAATAGTTTTAAGGCCCTTAAAATGTTTCTTTTTTTTTTTTTTTACATTCTGAATTTAAATTTTCCAGTTAAAGAAGCATAAGCGATGTTACATTATATTTCTTCTCGAAAATTATTCTTTAAAACAGGGGTGGACAATCCAAATGATCTTGCGGGCCCCTTTGAAAATGTATCATAACTCCGCGTTGAGCATATAAAATTATATATCTCCATATTAGATTTTTACCCACCATAGACATTTTGGAGTGAAAAATTGAGTGAATCAAAAAGTGAAATTTCATTTGAAGAAGTGAATTTTCATATTATAAAAATACTTTCTTACACCTCTTCATAAAACCCATATTTCTTACAATGTTACTATAAATTTATACATTGAAATTTTCAAAAAAAAAAAAATACTTTTAAAATTTTAAATCTGTAATATTTTCATTTAAATTTGAAATTCAATAAAATGTGTCATCTTTAATTTTTCACTGTTGCATTTTGTTTTAATTTTAATTCATTTAAAAATATATCCTTTAAAAATTTTAAAAAAAGGCGAAGATTTTTAGAGTGAAATATGTCCGTAAGTTCCTAAAATAGTCATTATTTTTTTATGCATACGTCGATCAGTTAAAACATTAAAAGCCATGTTATTTACAGAAATGAAACTGTCTCTAAATCTAATCAAATTATAGTCATGGGTATTGATGCTTTAGATAAACACCTGTTATTGTATTTTTTATCAAGCAGATAATTTTTTTCGCACTTAGAAAAGGATGGATCGCAATCCCCCACCTGACTAGGTATTTTGGGGAATTTAAAAATATAATTACCGATTCAACTCTTTCGCAATGCATTTAGGGGATAACGGCGTATCGGCGTTGAATTGTGTTTTTAGTGTTTTTTAACTTCTTTAAAGTTAGTCATGGATACATTTTATTTCGTATACTAATTAATGGTAAATTACAAACTAATTTTCAAGCTGCGTTAGATCTTTGAGTACTATCACTACATTTATTGATATTTAAATTCTTAGGCTACGTACAAACAGCTACCTTGAGAAAATAACTGCAAATTCAAAAGACTTAAACGAATATAAATATCCCATTCCTTATTGAACATAACCACGTTAAAGAAGCCGTGGTGAGGATTCAAACATGGCTTTCATTTATCTTCGTCGATAAAACTGCTACGCAAAACTATTGTAGCTAAAATTCAAATTTATGAAACTTCTAAAAGCATTCTCTTTCAAAACTTGCAAGCCGTAAGTGTCACCTCGAAAATTTTTTTTTTTTTCACATTCTTTTTCTAACATCATTTTTATATTCACAATCAAAATCACTGTGCACTTTAGTAAAATATATAACCGAATAAAAACAAATTATTAAGTAAGGAAACAAAGTATTTTTTTTTTCACATTCTTTTCTAACAGGTCAAGACTTTTTGATCGCTTTTATATTCACAATCAATCACTGTGCGATTTAGGAAAATATATAACCGAATAAGAAACAAATTATTAAGTAAGGAAACAAAGTTTTTTTTTTTCACGTTCTTTTCTAACAGCTCAAGACTTTTTGATCACTTTTATATTCACAATCAATTACTGTGCGATTTAGTAAAATATATAACCGAATAGAAACAAATTATTAAGTAAGGAAACAAAGTTTTTTTTTTTCACATTCTTTACAAACAGGTCAAGACATTTTGATCACTTTTATATTCACAATCAATCACTGTGCGATTTAGTAAAATAGATAACCGAATAAGAAACAAATTATTAAGTAAGGAAACAAAGTATTATTTTTTCACATTCTTTTCTAACAGGTCAAGACTTTTTGATCCCTTTTATATTCACAATCAATCACTGTGCGATTTAGTAAAATAGATAACCGAATAAGAAACAAATTATTAAGTAAGGAAACAAAGTATTTTTTTTTCACATTCTTTTCTAACAGGTCAAGACATTTTTGATCACTTTTTATATTCACAATCAATCACTGTGTGATTTAGTAAAAATAGATAACCGAATAAGAAACAAATTATTAAGTAAGGAAACAAAGTATTATTTTTCATATTCTTTCCCAAATAAATTATTCCTAACTTTTTGATCATTTATACATTCAAAACCAATTAATGTGCCATTTAGTGAAATAGATAACCAAATAAGAAACAAATTATCAAGTACGGAAACGAAATTTTTTTTTTTTTTTTAAATTCTTTCCTCACATTTTCAAAGATTTTTGATCATTTTTTTTAAATTCAATCTATCACTGTGCCATTTAGTAAAATAGATAACCAAATAAGAAACAAAAGTAATACAATAGAAAAAATAAACTCAGCTTACCGTTTTCTGCAATGGTTTTTAAAAGTATACCTAAAAAAACGATAATTATAAAAAATGATTTCATTTTGGTTTCATCGAAAATGATCCTGAGAAACCAGAGTTTATGAAAAATATATATTTTGCTCGCCTTGTAACCGTATCATTTCCAACATCTCTGTAGACAATGAAATTTTGTTTTTTTTTTTTCTTTCAATTGCATTAAAGATGTGATCCCAGATTGTGCTTCAAAGATGGGTCACTTAAAATTGAACTCTTTACATTTACCCTTTAAACTTTACATTAATAAAATATTGAAAAAAAGTAGTAAAAGATAAAGTAAAAATACATAACATGTTGATATGCGCATAGATATAGTTTACAGTTTACACTCTCACGTATCAGGGAAAAGACGTATTCGGAAAACCCAAGATGTTATTTCATCAATTTTTTACCATCTAACATAAACAAAGAAGATTAGTTTCACTTTAGGCGCTGGAAAAATAAATACTGGTTTCTTCCTTTGACTTTTTTATTTAAATTAGTTAAACGTAGGGGGAAAAAAGTAAAATAATTCTGGAACTATATAGCAGAAAAATAAACCTTTTTAGCTCTGTAATTAGTTTGTGAGCTTTTAATTTTGTAATAAAATATTACATTTAAAGAAATGCGTTATAATAGATGCATCTTGAAATTGTTCATGTTCTCAATCATATAACGTGATAAAAAACTATTCATATTAATATTTGTATTGATATCTTCTAGCACTTTTCAATAAATATAATCTTTCCAATTGTCAGAAAATTGCATATACGATTATTTAAATAAGTCATTATAAGTTAATTGAAATAAAAAGTCAACTACATACATTTCAATGTTTTTAATTCAACTTGTATTGAAAACCTAATTTTATCTCCCCGTACAAAATAATATTCATTTAGATATTTTATTTACTTTTTTATTGTTATTTTCTGGCGGAAATTTTAAATTAACAATTTAAATTAATAAATGTTTTTTTAAGAATTTATCGCATATAAGTAGTGCTTAAAAATTAACGTGCCGAGAATTAATTGTGCTTTTGTAATATTGATGGATGTAACTGATTACAAAATGGAAACAACAAAATCATTTATTGCATAAAAGCTCACAAAGAAATGCAGGATGCAGATTAAAGCTTGGCCATCCACCTTTAGTTTGACAATACGATCGGGTGGATATTTCAAACAAAAATTTCACTGTCAAAAATCAAAAAAAATGAAAAAAAAATTTTTAAATTAATATCAAAAAATAAAAAATATCAAAAATTTTTTTTTTAAACAAAATTTCACTGTCTACAGAGATATCTTAATGGCTAGTAGTGTATATATATATATATATATATATAATATGGTTTATAAAAATGAGCAAAAGCATTGTGTCATATCGATAAAATTCAAACTTAAAGAAAAAATTCATAGGACATTTTAGGGCATAGGTTTGGTGCTCTGTTATGGTATAGTTAGATTCAAGCTAAGTAATAAAAGTATTCATCATATAAGAAATAAGATAAAATAAACTTTAATAATATTACAAACAAGTTAAAATACTCAACATCCACGACCCTTTCCCAGTAGCATTTCTTCCTCCAACAACAAGGATTACAAATTCTTTCCACAATTTTAATGTTTCATAAAGTTGACCACAAGCTTTGAAAACAAATAAGAAAGTAGCCATATAAAACAACGTTATTTAGAAACATTTTTTTCACTAATGCCATTAAGCAAAGAAAGTCAAATGTGTAAAAAGATTAAATTTTTTTAAATTTTAAAGACTAATCAGAAATTACTTTCGAGATAAATTGAGCAGTTTTAAAAGAGTTTAATTTAAAACTATTTTATCAATATGTTTTTAATATTGTTTTCTGTCCGTAATTTAATTTCTTCATTTGTTTAATATATATATATATATACACACAGATGTATTTACATACGTACAGATGAAGAGAAAGAAACACGTGATTTTCTAAGACGAAGATTCGAGGTAATATTTTGAATAACTTTCTATTTTTTCTATTTTTTAAATGAAATAACAAAAGATTGAAGTCATTCGAATTTGTGTTTCACATGAAAAGGAGAGCCGGCATTACGTCACTCAGAAAGGACTTTCAAAATTCTTCATTTGTTCATTATATGACAGAAACCTGCCAAGAATTCTGATTTCTAATACGAGACGTTCATATACACTATCGTAAACGTAAACAAATCTACTAGTTTTTAAAATATACTGACGTATATTTTCCACGGGAACTTTGTAATCATAAGTTAGTTTGCTCGTTTCCATTAGAGGCCGTATAGAGTTTAAAAACACATATCACGTAACTTTTTTCATATTTCTAATGGAATTTATATTTATTATTTTGTTCATTATATATTTACTTATCATTATTCATTAATACTACTTATTTTAATGTTTATAACAATATTGCAAATAATATTTATTCGAATTTTATTTTATTTAACTTATTGAAACATTATTTATATATTGTATTCTTATGTATATTATATGATATTCTTATGTACACTGATGTCCATAAATTAAGGATAATTCAGAATCACACAGAAAT
This sequence comes from Caerostris extrusa, assembly GCA_021605095.1. Classification (NCBI taxonomy): domain Eukaryota; kingdom Metazoa; phylum Arthropoda; class Arachnida; order Araneae; family Araneidae; genus Caerostris; species Caerostris extrusa. Next base: position 23,067 of record BPLR01009065.1, on the reverse strand, counting down.
TGAACTCTAAAATAAAAATTTCACCTGTAATTATCACTCACATCTTGAAGAAGAATATGCAAATCACAGGAAACCACCAGATATTGCGTATAGCAAGTCACAATGACGAGTGTAAGAGAGGGGTATATAAGAAATGGTGGCAACAGTAAAATTGTTCACAAGCGCTTTAAAGCCTTTCAGTGCAATAACCACATAGTTATGGCACAAAGGAAGCATTTGGATGATTTTTTTACGTGGTAGAATTATTGGACGACTGGAATGGGGACGTAGCCAGCTGGAAGTATCCGAACTTGGAATCGCCCAGAGTATCATCTCCAGGCTTTGGCAACGATTCCAAGATGATGGTAATGTGAGTAGATGTGGGTATTTGGGATGGACCGGTATTTAGCAGTTATTGCCAAAAGAAGGTTAAAATATATATAAGTAACCGTATTTTAATCATTAGTTAATGATAATGTGTAGTTCTAATCAACTATTAGTGTGAATCTATTTCAAAAGAACCTCTGGATTATAAATTTTTCTACTTTCTTGTTATTATTTTTCTACTCTATATGATATGATTACTTGTTACGATTCTTGTTTTTCTGATAGCGCAATCTTGGTATTGCTAAACTTATTAAATTCCATCTAATTTAAGATATTAATGGCATGAAATCAAGCATTCACATTGAAAAAAAATGAAATAATACAAATAAATCTATGTTAAAAGATTAATTTGATAGTTCTGGGTTTTAATATTTTCGACTTTAAAAACTATAACAATTTCCTAATTTTACTTTTTATTTATTGGACTCTTATATAATTGTAAGTCATATTGATAATATTATTCTTGCAATATATAATATTGTTTCTGATTCGATATATTTCCCATTATAGTTGCACTTTTTTTTTACTATCAGGGACCATGTATTACCCCAATGAACGGCCCACTTATGGGGTTTGGGAAAAGGTAATGAAGATCGTATGTATCGTATCGTATCTTAATGCCATATGGGAGAACATATGGAAAGCTCTTTCACTCATATTGCAATTTAAAATGCTGCTTAATATTCGGGATAAATTTGTTCTAAATAAAAAAAAAAAAATTAAGAATAATTTATAACCTATTATGAGTAAATTTAAAAAAAAGTAAAATTAAAAGAAGGAAATTACTTGCAATGTTATGAGAATTCTATAAAAATTCCTCACCTGATAAAGAGTTACGATTTATTTTGAAGGACTTTTCTGTTTTTCGAATTACTGGTTATTCATCTTTCTCATTGCTTAATTTATCTTCATTTTCATTGGGTACTAGTTCTTTGTTTTCATTGCTAAAAAGCTTTTCTTCATTTTCTTTGTTTAAGGACTCTTCAATTTCATTAAAAGTATTCTCTTTGTTTATTGGCATGCATTCTTCTTTTACATCACGTAATGGACCTTGATCTTCAAAGCATTGGGGTTTTTGACTATCACTAAAGTGTACCTCTTGATTTTCATTATATTGGCGCTCTTGATTGTCATTATGTGAGGGCTCTTGATTGTCATTATATGGGGTTCTTGATTGTCATTATATGGGGGTTCTTGATTCTCGTTATAAGGGGGATCTTGTTTTACATTATATGGGGGTTATTGATTTTCATTTTTGGCGGTTCTTCATTTTCATTACATAGGGTATTGTCATTTTCATTAATGGCAAACAACAATCAATCTTAATTACCATTATATGGGGTTCTTGATTTTCATTATTGCCACTCAAGAACCAATCTTGATTGCCATTATATGGGGACTCTTGATTTTCATTATGTGGGGATCTTGATTTTCATTATATGGGGTTCTTTATTACCAATTAATTTTTCATTATTATTGGTCTTATTCTAAAATTATCTTACTTATAAACTTCATAACACAGAAAAACTGTTTTGAAATGTACAGTTAATTTTATTTCCGTGTCAGTTATATCTAATCGAATAATTATAATTGCAGAAACAATACTCAATTTATTTCATATTTTTTCAGTTATATAGAGTAACAAAACTACAAAAGAATATTTTATATAGTGCTAAAGTTTCCTAGGGAATTTTCAACAGATTTACTAAGGTTTACCTCGACGATAATATTAATAATGCTTGTAGTGGTGTTGGTACAGGTCCCACGTTGGGCCATACGTTGTAGTGTGCAGGGTAGCCCCCCAGATTGTAACTGGGTGTGACTGGGTTGAGATACTTGAGGCAAAGGTTTGAAAACTCGCAGCTTTATTTACACAAGGACAAACACCGCACACATACAATTAGAGATATACTGTCTAAATGCTAAATATCTAGAACACTTTTGAAACTTTTACCACTTTTTTACTCTTTGAACTCTTACCATTTGAACTGTAGCCGTACTTCGTCCAAGAACTTTTTCCCCGCATTTCCCTGTTGGTAATGCCACTGTTGGTTTTCAGTCTGCATTTCTAATATTATAGTTAAGTATCGCTATATCGCCATTTGTAATATGTCAATAAAAAATTAGGAAAAGTATTGCAGTACAAAGTATTGACTGAATACATCCCTATATCTTTTTGGGTAACTCCCGCACGGTACGTCGGACTAGAAAGGTAAGCAACATTTATACGAAATTTTCTAGTACTTAAAGTACACTTCAAAAAGTACTGTTTCAAAATTATTAAAATTAAAATTCTATATTTTAAAAAATCCTACTAGACAAAAGTTGTTTAAAAATAGTGCTTTTTGTTTATTTCAGCATGATGTAAACATTATCGTGGTTTAAAGGTTATAATTAACATCAATGTTTAATGAAAAAGTTACAATGGAAAGGTTTCAGAAACTAAAAATTCCATCTATGGATCCATTCTTGTTGGCAATGAGGCAACTCTGTTTCTGACCAAGTAGAACCCAAACACATGAGCCGAACTACTTCCGAACTGAGGACGTAACCTGGACTGCAAGCTAACGTAACAGACTCTCCAAATCTGTAGAAATCTTTATCGGGTTCCACAAGGAGTTCCGAATCTTTCGTCTTCAGCGGATTAGGACAACCAGCTACACCTGTAAAACATTTTATTCAAATGAATATTTTCATGAGCAACAGTTTTTTAACTGGAGATTCATTGACAGATTAAATACTTATACAGGGTTGGATGGAGTAGGATATTTTGTTTATTTCCACTGATTTTTAATTAGGGGCCTGATAGATGAATGGCTCACGCTCTGGTGCTCTGTACCACAGATGTCGGGTTTGAATCCTGGCTGTGATATGGATGTTTATAGTGGTTCGGAGTCCACTATAAATGTATATATCCCAGTCTAATATGATCGTAGAGCGTTGAGCGGGGATTGTGTGACTCGCGTTCGTAGCGTATCTTCAAGCTGCACGTGCCCCCTGGGTAGTTCTAAATGAGTAACAGTGGTGCAGTCCTTGCTTATGGCATAAAAATTAACTGTCTCTGTACTGCCAACTGCATTAGAACAACAACATGATCTGAAATAAATAATAGAACCTGTCGACGCAAACAGTTTCTTAAGCCTATTACGAGAAGGTAGGTGTAATGGAATGTCACGTGATGCTTTAGAACAACAACAGATTTTTATTTGTTCTATTTAAATTTTTTAAATTCCATTTTCAATAACTTCCCTTCGGGAATCAGGATTGTCAAACTAAAAAAAAGCAAAAGAGAAAAGATATAATAATATATGCATCTGACATAAAGGAAAATCTATTCATAGACAATAACAGTATTTGCAAAAAAAAAAAATGTGCATTACGAATGTTTAAATATCCCGTATTTCATAATAAACTTCATTACATTTTTCACTCGCCACAGAAAAAAATATCTATATTTTTGTAATTTATTATTTTCATTATGTATTAATGAAAAAATAAATTCGAAAAATCGGAACGGTTGTCAAATGCCTGGTAAAACAAGAAAATAAACTCAAAGGATTTATTTTCTATAAATGCTAATACTTTTAAAATTATAAATTTATAAACAATAATATATATTGTTTTATAAATTTCTGACGAACTAAGTTTGTAAGCTGCAAACATCCATGTCACCACCGGGACTGGAACCCGACCCCTGTAGCATCGGGCATATTACTTATTTTTTTAACATGAATGTTTTCATACTTATTTGCTAGATACTAACCATTTATAATTTTTTATGTTTAAAAGAACGGAAAAAGTATTGAGAAAACGGACAAAGAAATAGCAATAATTTATCTACTACTGTGCCGAAAATGTAAGAACAATTATTTTTTTTCCAAAAACTCTTAATTTATTCAACCAAATTTATTTCATCGCCTTTAAAGTAATCCCTAAGGACGCAATGCACTTATACCAACTTTTTTCCCAATCCCCATGCATGCTAAAAATCATCGGCAGAGGGGCTTTAAAGTACGCGCCCCATTCACGTTGAATCACTTCAATCGACTCAAAGCGGCGTCCCCGGAGTGTTATTTTGTGTTTAGGGAATAGCCAGAAGTCGTACGGTGTGAATACATTGTTTGTGGAATGATATGGGTTTCAATTTTGGCGAAAAAGTCACGAAGAATCAATACAGTGTGAGCTGTCGCTTTCAGTGATTTCGGTACCAACCGAGATTTGACGCGTTAGAGACCCAAAATGGAATTGACAGATCCTTTTGAAATTTCAACTTCATCCGCAAGGTCTCTAATTCTAAATCGACGGTTTGCAAGCACCAAAGCTTTAATTGTTTGGACGTGAGCTTCGTCGGTTGAGGTTGAGGTCGACTGAAAGGGTCTAGAGGGGTCTTCGTCTTCAAAGCGTCCCTCTCCTTCTTTGAACTGTTTTTACTTCTAAAATTTCTTTCCGATATAGGAATGCTCACCGAATGCCTTCTGCAACATTCTAGACGTTTATGCAAACAAAATTTAATGCAAGTTCTTTGCTCAATTAATTCAGGCATTTCAAAAATTGCCGAAATCCGTTTTAGCGTCTCACAAAACCAAGCGTAACTCAAACACTCATGAATATTTAAACGTCAAATTTCACATGGATGTCAAGGACAGTGCCAGCAACCTAAAAAAGAAAAAAAAATTAAATTCCATAATCTCCGGGAAATTTAAATTGAAAATTAATCTTATATTTTGAACACAGTAGTATTATCATATAGATAAGGTTAATTAAATATTAACAAAGTCAGCTAAAGATTTATGTATGTATCATTTATTGACAATTCTTATTAATGTTTTTAAAAAAATCGAAATAGTTAAAAAATGACTCTGAATTTGTCAAGATTCACAATATTACGTTCTCATAATACAGTGACATAAGGCAAACTACTTACACTGCACTCTGGAATTTGCCATCCCTCGCTGCCACATGCAGTAGTTCCTATGCCACTAATCCTCAAACCTCCTTCGCAAGTCAGTTGCAATGTATAATTAAATGGCAGAGTATCTGAAGTTACATTGTCCATAACTGGCACGACATTTTCTGGTACAATTCGAAAAAGAGAATCTAGAGAGCACGACGGTACTGTCGAATGAAATGAAAGACAACACAATTTTATAAAACAACAAAAGCATTACAAGAACCAAAAATTATAATTAAAATTTTGAGAAAAATTAATAAATCAAATTCCTTGATTAAATATTACAGAAGTATAATATTTTAGAAATTAAATAATTTGATCAAAAACTTGTAAAATGAATTAGTTGTTTCTCAAAATCATAATTCAAATGTTTCATATACCTTGCTGGCAAATCAAAATGCGATACCAAGATCAAGACATATACATAAGTCAATTTTATTAGAGCAATAATATGAAACGGAAGGTTTAAAAGTTGTAAATGGATTCGCATTTGAGTTGAGTAACACAAAAAAATCGGTGTTTGTGTTGCAGCCAAGATTTACAATAACTGCTTCTACGTGCACTAGTATTGAATGAAAAAACCTTTGGATGTGGTGTTCTTAGGGTATGCCAGTCCATGCAGATTCCACACATTGTTAAACAGTGACAGTCATTGACCAGACGTGTTCGAAGGAGACAGATGGAAAGAACCAGCTGTCAAGGCAGCTATGCAAGCTGGTATGGAAGAAGCATTGTTAACATTAAGTGTGGTCTTGCATTGTGTTCTTGAAACATGACAGCATGCAAGACATGGGAAAATAAGGTGAGACAACAGAATCGAAGCCTTCTGAGATTTAGCACTAATGTTGAATAACAGATCTAATTTTTTTGCGATACACTTCTTGATTTTTCAGGGATATCAGTCAGTGCCGTGCACACGATATGCCTTTCTCCAGGTTGGTGAGACCAGGATGGTGCAATCATTCCAATCGATCTCCCCTTCTTTCCTTCATGGATTGATTCCATATCCACTTCACTATGGTTTTATAACATCCGACACAAGGCTAATTTCTCGGAAGAATGATCAGCAATTTCTATAAGCTACAATTATTTCTGTTGCTAAACTTAAAAAACGCTCATTGGATGTTGCCCATATTCTTTCAGGAGGAATAATGATGTTACCATTGCTAAACTCTGCATGTAAAAGCAATTCCAGCACCTAAAAACAGTTTTCTTTTATCCTTTAATATAGCGTTATAAGTTGCGCCACAGGCACCATGAAGTCGAAATTCTGTTGTTCTGTTCGAAAGCCTGTTGAAATTCTAATCACTCGCATATGCTTTTATTGCTACTTTTCATGAGAAATATACCATGACATTTGAATTTTTCTTTATAGTGTTGCTTTTTTTGAATGGCTAGCAGTGTAACTGTACCTGTCTGAGTGTTGTAGAGGGAAACGTGTACTCCCCTTGTTTTTCACAATAATAGCTGTAGACGCCCTACAACAGAAAGTTGTGTATATTACTTGATAAGTACATTTAAATGAATTTTTATAATTAAGAAAAAATATGCCCGATTCGTGGCTCATTGGTATTGTGCTCCGCTGGTGAGCATTAGGCCAACTACTACTACTACACCACATCGCATCACTGTGCCTAGAAATGACCCCTTTATAAATTTGGTTTGATGTGGGTGACTGGAACACGAAACCTGTGGTACCGAGCGCCAGACACTCGGTCATCAAGCCCCCAAACATTAGGACTGCGATACAATGCGCTAGATGCATTGTTGTAGACACTATTTCAAAAACGAGGAGCTTCAAAAGAGTTTGTGATGTTCAGCATCTTGCCTCGTTAGCTGGACAGCCACATGAGATTTATCTGGGTTTTTATTAGTACAATAAGCAAATTCTGGTTATTTCCTCCTAACAATACGCACGGAAGGCACAATCCACTTTTTTAGCGACTCGGAGGTAAGTCAGATTTCAACCTACGGGCACTCCATCACGATAGAAGCTGCCTTTTTTTCCTTCCATCCCTGAGTAGATTACTCATGGAATGCGTGAAATGCTCTGCAGGATACTGAGGATGAGTCCCAATAACAATAAAAGACAATTTTAGTTAAATACAGATGTTGATGTAATTAAGAAATGTCAATTTTCGGCAGATGCAACAAAATATAGAAAAAGGAGCTGTGTTGCATTGTTAAGAAAAGGCCTTAAATATCATTTCACAGAATCTTCTTTCGTGGTGGTTACGGTACAGATCACGCTTACAATATTGAAGCTAAAGTATTTTGTTTATAACTATTGTTATAGCATTTTTAACAATTGATTATCTAAAAACTACTGAAATTAATATTTTTCAAGGGAAATAATTTCACTTAACAATCACAACTAAAATTCAACTCACATGTACATGTCGGCACGGGATCGACCCATTCTCCTTCCTCACATGTTGTGCTCGAGACTCCAGTTCTCATCATGGGAAGCAAGCAATGGAATGCTGCGATACTGCCTTCATATAAGTAACTAGTATATGATATGTGCATGCCTTTTGATACATTTAAACGTGGGCATCGCTGTAATAAAGAGATTTAGAATAAATAAATATTTAAGAAAAATAAAAGAAACAGTAATATCTAATGCTTTTAAATAAAAATATATGGCATTTATTGTTGTATTAAACTGCTAAATATAATGTATATGCACAAAATTTGATCAGTGAATTAAGAAACCTGGGATAAATACATTTTGGCATCCTTTTTTTTTTAACTAAGCACATGTACGTCTTTAATTAAAATTCCACTAGGATCTGAAGAATACATAAGCTCCGATGTACTTGCGTTGATCACACTCATCATGCAAAATACTCAGAGGGAACTTGTAGAGGAAAAAACCTTTCATTTCCCGAAAATTTGGGATACAGAAATTGAGCGAAAAAGGAAAAATTTGGAAGACATTCACATTTCTGAACCACTCTCGAACTGATTCGAATATTATCCATAAGAGATACATCACGTTCAGAAAAACACATTATTGCAGGGCAAGATGTATTTGATTTACGAGAATTTTTTCAAGTACTATATTAGCATTATTAGTACTAAATTGGCTGATTATTTTATCTTAACATTAGCTGATTATTTTATCTTAACATTAGCTGATTATTTTATCTTAACATTAGCTGATTATTTTATCTTAACATGAGCTGATTATTTTATTCTAAACGCAAAAAAGAATATATCTACATATCCTGCAGCTTACCAAATAGCGTTCAATCGCGTAGATGTGAAAAAGTGTGATTTGCATACACTGAAACGCATTCTTCTCTCCCTCTACACATTCTGCCAATACAAAACATGTAGTAGTTCCTCCATTCAGATTTTGCACCTGAATTAGGAGTTAGGAGTTTTTCTTTAAACCTTCTTTATGAAACACACTTAAAAATATTTCATCAAAATTAATCATATCGAGTGATGACTGAAATGACAATTAAATTCTTTAGAGTATTCCAACTAACATTTTTGTTACATGGAGACAATTTGGCTTATCTCCATTAAAAGTTGTAGAATTTTTAAAAAATAAATTTTGCCTATGGACTCTTAAAAATATAAATATATATTTTGCATATTATAAAGAACAAGTCACTTTGACAACCAGGTGGATTGCCAGACCATCATCATCCGTTAGACAAGCAAATGAACATGCGGAGTCCCATCATTTTTTGATTTTGATCTTTGCAGGAAAACGAAGCACTACTATTCGCAGCTTGCAGTTTGTCGTAATGAATGTGAAATTCACGTTCGTCAAACTTCGAGCAATTTGTTCTTGGAACTGAAAATAGTTATTTTTATTTGCAAAAATATTAGTTTATTCAAAAATTTGCAAACTTTTTGAAAACATTGAGAAATTAGAAAATTTAACATAATAATAAATTAAAATATATCTTAGGTTACATTTTAGTAGGTTTGGGACCAAATTTCACAGGATTAATAAAAAACAATTTTAATAATAAAGCCATTAATAGTGCATTATTTGATTCTGGTTTTTAATTTATTTTTGTGTTATTTACATTTCTGCAGTTTTTAAATTATTTGAAAGCGACTAATGTAGTAAATGCTGTGAAATAAAAAAATTGAAATGTTTTTAAGTTGTATTAATTTCAGGAAAAGATGTTAAATATATAAAAGAGACTATAATTATGTGATTTGAGTTTTCATAGTATGTAATGAAGTATTCGTTGCCAAAAATTTGTTGCAGGACTAAATTAATTTATCCATAAGAATAACTATCCATGAAATAATCTTTCAATTAACTGAATCCAGAAATTGTATGAAGAAAATTTGTCCTGTGAAAGTAATATATTTAAAACTCTTACTTGTTACTATAAAACATATTAATTTAATAGAACATTCAGAAACATATGACATGAATTAAGAAACGAAGACGAACATACCTTTTACTTGAATATGGAAGACCTTCTTTCGATTAGGATCCCCATAACATTCGTATCGTCCATTGTGTTGTTCTCTTATATTAGAAATATGCAACTCACTACCAGGATAACCATTTGTTAGCCATATATCTATAAAAATAGTTACATTTTTCAACAAAGTAATACATTGTAAAGTGGTTATTACATACACTTAATTATTAAAACACATAATTCTCACCTATTTTCTAATGGCGAAAAGAAGCAAACGAAAGAAACCATATAAAATTCGGGCATTAACGTGGTTAGATAATTACATTTTGGAAATATTGTCATTGTAAAAAATTAAATTTAAGCATTTTGAAGAGTTTGATATAAAACTGGCTTATTTGGTCTTATAATTAATGCTTAAAACATTTACCTTCCTGCTTTATTTCATTTTATGTGTGATCATTGTGCTACTTTGATAGGTTATGTTTCATCAAAAACGGCAATTCTTGTCAGAAAAGCCGTATGCTTTCAGGCAGGGCTGGTGACTGTAACGGACTTTTCATCAAAAGTGATATCGTCAAAATATGAAATATTTTTATACTTATCTGATAAAATTAATTTAAGGTATTTTTTTAACTTGGAATTCATTTTTTTAATCGGAATTTGAAAAACCATCTGTAATTATTTTACTAACTGTTTTATTATTCACACTTTATTATTTTCCTTTACGTAAGGAATGTTTAAAAATAACACTTAAAATATTTCCTACAAGTAATTGATAGTGTTAGGATTTTTGTATGGCAGCATATTTTAAAAATAATATTATTAAATATTTGTGGATATATTGAATTAAAATGCAATAATTAATAAAATAGCTTATATTCTAAAAGAAATAATGAAAGATACATTAAAGCATTTTTACCTGTCATTCTAACAATTTGAGGATTCGGGAGTGCCCATTTAGGAAATTCATTTAAACCAATTAAACGGCATGTAATACGCATACCTGCTCCTTTCTGTATTACAACTGTATTCCCAGGTAAATATTTCGAATCATTTGGAAACTGAAGAATTGCATCTCCTACAAAATAAAGTGATGACACATTAAGAAACATGTATGATGTAAATGAAATTTACAAGGTATGCGAGAAAGAATTTCTTAATACTTAAATAACAGATTCGAAACTATGATACGTAATAGAATGCAATCAGTGGCATGTCCAAAGGGCAGATAGTTATAACAAAATTCAGGTACACTCAAATGCACATTCAGCTAACTGATATCAATTGCATCGTGACCATGGCAGAATCGCATCGGAATGGATTAGAGCCAGAATGGAATGCCTACAAATGATATGACACAAGCAACAAAATCGAAGTCTGTAGTCACTTTCTGCAAATTTTTCATTTTTATTGAAATGGTAGTTGGTATTCTAGTTCTTTCACTTAATACTTAAAACTTATTTACAGTAAACAGTTCGCATAAATAGCTAAAAATGAAGTGGCGTAAATTTATATCTGGTGAATGTTGAGGCCAATCTTTCCTATTCAAAATACTTTAGTTCAAATTATAGAGAAAAATACTTCAGTTCAAATTATATTCAGTTATAGAACAAACCGCCTATTTCTTTCATTCTATTTTGCTGTTACTAATAGAAAATGTGGTTTGTAATTATACATGTAGTTACTATTTTTACATGTAGTTACTAATTTTACATGTGGTTACATGTAGTTTCTAGTTTTGTGAATACTGTATTTTATTGCCTTCCATCCTTGGAACATGTCCTTGAAACATGCTACATCCCTTTTAGACTCAAGTAAGTAATGAGATAAACACATTGTCAAGTAATAAAGTAATATAGTTCAAGGAACAAAATAAACAGTCTTTCCCAAAGGAAAGAAGAAAACTATATTTATGTCATGGTTGTAAAACTATATTTATGTCATGGTAGTATATTTAGAATGCAGAGGATAATTTTATCACAAAAATATAGGATTTCCTCATTAAATTGTCAGGAAAACCTATTTTTATTATTAATATGAACATAAGGACTGCCATTTGTTTTCAAATTTAATGCAATATTTCAATTCTGGATACTTTTTCAAATTTTAAATTTCAAGAAAATAATTGTTAACTAAAAAGAATATTATACAAACTTGTTTATTTTGTTGAATATAATAAGACTTATTTATTAAAACTCTCAATACAACAAATAATGTATGAAATAAAAAGAAATTTTTCAAACGTAAAAATTAACTTAATTGTAGATTCACATGAAAATTCACTTAATTTATAAAACGTACACATATATTATTTTATAACTCGAACTAAAGTTTTTCAGGGTATGAAACAACAAGTAGATGAAATATCAGGCCAATATTTTGATAAAGAAATTTTATTTGAATTCTAAAGTTACATGTCTTTGAGACATCAGATTGATAATAACTCTCAAAAATTGCACCTCCCCTGTTGCGGGTTAAGAGGTGATTTGTCACAGAATTAAAATCTGATATGCTCAGATAGATGTTAAAAGGGACGGGTAATTCATATTTTTTTTCTGATTTTTATATTTTTATAAATCACAGTTAAAACACTGTAAAAAACTTCACAGTTGTTAGAATGCAATACTAACTAAAAAACACATTTAAAAAACTGGATTATTTAATTTAATTTTTATATATCATTTTTTAAAAGTATTTAACAATTCATGTGCTTTTCATGTGAATAGAATCGTAATTAATGTCTGCCGGGTGACTTTTCGGGGTAATTGTTCTGCATCATATAGGCATAAAAAATCAGAAAACTTCGCACTAAAAAGAATCAATTATAATTATCACAGTGCCTGTATTGGATTATAAGGCATATTTTCTACTATAAAGCATATTTTATAATAAGGCATATTTATTATGAAGGCTTCGAATTATAGACTTCATATATATTAGTCAACTGTAACCAAAGAGCGTCAATTAAGATATCTGATTTTTGGGAATGATTTTTTAATAAAAAAATCCCATTTACTTCAAAAATTGAGTTTTCTTTTAAAATATTATCTTCCAATCAGCAAAGCAATCAATTTGCGCGCTTGCATAAATGACAGACAAAAAACCTATTCATTAAAATTATAAAGTTAATAAAGATGAAGGTCGTTTTACTAAGAAAGGAGTTTATATACAATCAAGGAACTTTCCACAAAAAAAAAAAATTTTTCAAGAAAATGTCTAGGAGAAATCAACACATATTTTGCGAGATTTTTGTAAGTTAACCATTATTTTACGAAATTGACAATGTGTGCATAACAAAGCAGCCGTATTTAATATAGTTTTAAGACACAAAAATTCAAACAATTTAAATTACAACTATTAGAAAATCTACAAGTTTATTTGATTTCAGCCGTTATTCATAATTTTATAAGTTTATTTCATTATAAAAGAAAAAAATAGAAAAATTTAACTTGTCTCTGGAAGTTCACAGCTAGGATATTCGTCTGAAAGCCATGCTCGGCAATCTTCTTCACAGGTGATTTCATTATTTCCATCTAATCGGTAAAAGCCAAATCTACGACATTGAAACTTTACTTTTTCATTTTTTTTTCACTTCTTGCCCGTATTCTAAAATGTCTGTGCCATAGTAAGCGATAATGTCATCATCGAGGCCTCTGTAAGTGCAAGTACATGCGGGTGGTGGAACAGCATCGTCGACATTGGGTTGACGTTTCGAGTTTTCTTCGTGTACAACAGAAATCGCACTGTCAACCGCTTTGTTCTCAGGTGGGTTTCTGTTATCTGAACCCTGATTCACAAAGGAGGAAGCACCTTGCTTTGAATCTTCCTCATCCTCATATGGAACGCCAGCTGAAAAGAATTGAAAGTGTATAAATACAAATAAATATTAAAATTTATTGGAGATGGAAATGATGTGCTTAAAAGTATTAAATGAAACGATATATTAATCCTATTAAACAAAGCGGATTTTTGAAATACTTTTCATGTGACAAATTTTTCAATAAGCATATATAATTAATTGTTCGTATAATCTTTTACACTTAGAATACCATGAAAAATATCTCAGAAATTCTTACCAAACTATTCAAAAAAAAACATTTTATTATAAACATATTAAAAAATTTATATGTGTCCGACTCTTGGCTCAGTGGCAATTAAGGTGGTGGTTCAATCCACCGGCGGTTATGTTGTAGACACTGTTTCGAAAACGATGACACACGATGGCGTTTGTAATGTTCAGCATCTTGTCTCGATAGTTGGACTACCTGGTGGTAGTTTCCGGGTCTTCTCCCACATGATACGCAAGTGTAGGATAGTTCGCCCTAAATGTTTTCCCGTAAGCCATTGTCCTCCCTATTCAGCTTCGCGAAACCAAGTCAGACTTCTACCTGCAGGTGCTCCACCTCAACATAATCACGTAGATGTGAAAAAGTGTGATTTGAGTACACTGAAACGCTTTCTCATCTCACTCTACACATTCTGCCAATACAAAACATGCAGTAGTTCCTCCATTCATGAAGACAATTAGGTTAATCTTCCATTAAAAAAGTTGTAGAAATTTTTAACGATAAATTTTGCCTATGGACTCTAGACCAATTATGCCTATTCTAATATATTATATACACTCATGTCTCTAAATTAAGGATAATTCAGAATCACACAGAAATTGAACTCTAAAATAAAAATTTCACATGCAGAATTATCACACACATCTTGAAGAAGAATTTGCAAATTACAGGAAACCACCAGATGGCGCGGATAGTACGTCACAATGACGAGAGTGTAAGAGAGGGGTATATGAGGAATGATGGCAAAGAAGTAAAATTGTTCACAAGCGCTTTAAAAGCCTTTCAGTGCAATAACCGCATAGTTATGGCACAAAGGAAGCATTTGGATGATTTTTTACGTGGTAGAATTATCGGACGACTGGAATGTGGACGTACCCAGCTGGAAGTATCCGAGGAACTTGGAATCGCCCAGAGTGTCATCTCCAGGCTTTGGCAACGATTCCAAGATGATGGTAATGTGAGTAGATGTTACAGCACAGGTCGCCCCAAGTTACAACGTCGAACGAGGACCGGTATTTAGCAGTTACTGCCAAAAGAAACAGACGGAGCACAGCATCAGACCTGTCTCGTCAGCTTTCTTCAGCTACCGGTACGACAGTTTCAAGGCAGACCGTGTACAGACGCTTAGGGCACATTGGTCTATATGCTCGTAGGCCTGTCAGATGTGTTCCACTTACCGCAACTCACGATCACCTGCGATTAACCTGGAGTAGAGAACATGCATTGTGGACACCGCAACAGTGGTCTGGTGTGATGTTTTCCGACGAGTCCAGGTTTAGTTTGCAGTCTGATTCTCGCCGGACTTTCATATGGAGAGCGCCAGGTACCCGTTACCACCAAGAGAACACCATTGAACGACACCGTTACGGTGGGGCAGGATGGCTCGTTTGGGGAGGAATTATTCTTGGTTCCAGAACTGATCTGCATGTTCAGAGTGTAACGATGACAGGCCACATCTATCGGGGTGTCATTCTGGAACAACAAGTACGTTTGTTTCGGGGGCGCCATGAGTGCTGAATTTCTGTTTGTGGATGACAACGCCCGTCCTCACCGTGCAAACATTGTAGACGAATGCCTTCAATTGGGGGGATATCACCCGTATCGATTGGCCAGCATACTCACCGGACTTAAATCCAATAGAGCATGTGTGGGATATGCTTGGCCGACGAATTGTAGCCCGTCAACCCCCTCCCACCTGTCAACCGGAACTTCGGAGGGCATTGCTTGATGAGTGGTGTAATATTCCCAAGATCAGATTGATAATTTGATACTCAGCATGCCTAGGCGTTGTAAGGCCTGTATTGCATCGTCCGGGAGACATACTCCATATTAACCATCATACTAACCATGTTATACTGTTTTTTGTAAATAGGTTCTTTTTTAAATTTTCTCCAGGGATTAAAAATCGCAATTTTTATTAATTATGCCAAACACATAGCATCTTTTTTTTGCTCTTTTACCTTTTGTTTAATAAATAGACTTTACAAATAAGTCAAGTTTGTTTTGCTTCTGTCTCTTTCTTTGCCTGAACTTCATTATCCGTATTTTATAGACTTGAGTGTATATGACATATTACAAAGAAGAACTCCCTTTGAAAACGAGATGGATTTAAGAGCCCATCTTCCGTCCAGACATGCCAGTGATCACGTGGGGCGCACTATTTTCTTATTTTTATCTTTGCAAGAAAACGAAGCACTACTATACGCAGCTTGCAGTTTGTCGTAGTGAACGTGAAATTCACGTTCATCAAACTCGAGCAATTTGATTTTGGAACTGAAAATAGCTATTTTTGTTTACAAAAATATTAATTTATTTAAAAATTTGAAATTTTTTTGAAAACATTAAGAAATTTGAAAATTTATCATAATACATGATAATAATAAATTGCATTATATCGTCTCATTTTAGTAGGTATGGGGCTACATTTCACAGAATTAATAAAAGCTAATGTTAGTAATAAATTCTTTTTAATATAGCGTTCTTTGATTCTAGTTTTTAATTTATTTTTGGGAAGTTTATATTTCCGCAGCGTTTAAAATAAAAAAGTTAAATGTTTTTAAGTTGTATTAATTTCAGGAAAGGATATAAATATATAAAGAAACTATAATTATGTGATTTATGTTTTAACAGTATTAAATGAAGTATTCATTGTCAAAAAATGGTACAGAATTTCTCTAATACTTTTCACAAATTCTGTATATTTAGCCTAGAAAATTCTCCAGAAATCTATTCTTCATATATTCTGTAAAAACAGTTTATATTATATTAGGTGATGCGAGACCTCCGGCTTAAACCAATGAAGAAGGAAAATGCCCCTGCCAGCAGGCAGACAGCCTTGGCCCACCATGGGGCTATTGCACCAAAGAAGAGGAGGACGAAGAAGAAGAACACCATACATATTTAAATGACGGTGAATAGTTCGATGAGTAACAGATGTTCGACAGGCACAGCTAATTTTTAAATAATATGAGACACTAAAAATTAAAAGAATTTTTTTTTTTTTATCATACAGGCAAACTAATTTAACTTATATATATTCGAGGAGGTGCTTTCTTAAAGATAACTGAAGCAATTTTTTCTTAGCATCCTTTAGATTTTTGTAAAAATCGCCTCTATTAATACATAGGAATCCACATCTAGCCACGCCATTTATTATCAGACAATACTTTCGTTGCAGGTGTGGAATGTGACAAAGTGTGGGAGAGTTGAGCGTGACACCCTTTCACTCAGACAGTATCGTAAATCTTGATGTTTGAGAAACGCGACTAAATATATAGCCTAAAAATAAAATATGCTTTACAGTAAAAAATATGCCTTATAATCATACACAGGCACCGCGACAGTTATAAATAGAAATATCATTCATTCTTCTGATCTGCGTTAAGTAGAACAATTACAAACAGTTTTAATTAATATATAATTAATGAATTAAAACTGAAGTTAAGAGTAAAGATAAAACTTAAGTAGAATTTGAAAATATTATCAACTGAAAAAATAGTATGTTAGAAGTGGTTTCATGTAATTAAACGGTGAGCTTCAACGATATCAAAAGATGTGTAAGCACACTAATCTTGAAGGAATTAGAACTTTACAGAAAGACCACCAGAAAGATTAATTGAAAACGCTGAACTGAGTATATTTACTAATACGACCATAATCGTGAACAGAGACATAAAATAACTCTTAAATTGCTTATGATGATAAAATGAATTTTAAGAAAAGTATAATAATAACTTGTAGACCATAATTATTTATGGTCTACAACTGTATTTGATTTCAGCCATTATTTATAATTTTATAAGGTCATTTTATTTTAAAATAAAAAAAATATTAAAATTTTACCTCTCGCTGGTGTTACACAGTTAGGATATTCGGCTGAATGCCATGGTCGGCAATCTTCGCAGGTGATTTCTTTCTTTCCAATTAATCGGTAAATTCCAAAATCATGACATTGAAACTTTACTTTTTCATTTTTTTTTTCACTTCTTGCCCGTATTCTAAAAATGTCTGTGCCATAGTAAGCGATAACTTTATAATTGCGGCCTGTGTACGTACAAGTACATGCGGGTGGTGGAACAGCATCGTCGACATTGGGTTGACGATTCGAATTTTCTTCATGCACAACAGAAATCGCACTGTCAACCGCTGAGTTTTCAGGTGGGTTTCTTTCATCTGAACCCTGATTCACAAAGGAGGAAACGCCTTGCTTTGAAACTACTTCATCCTCATATGGAACGCCAGCTGAAAAGAAATGAGTGTATAAATACAGATAAATATTAAAAATTTATTAAAGATGTAAATGATTTGTTTAAAAGTATTTTCAATAAAAGGCTTTTATCTTAAACGTCATATTAAACACATTAATTAAAATGCATTTTATTGAAACACTTTTCTTATGTCAACTTTTTCAATAAACATAAATAATTGATTTCTCGTGTAATTTTTTACACTTAAAATCCCATGAAAAATTTTTTCAGAAATTTTTACTGAAAATATTAAAACAAATATTACATTAATTTATTAAAATATTTATATGTAACGCTTTTTTGTGTTTTAACATCCATTTGTAGTTCTCTTAGGAATGATATAAACTACATGGTTAAGACTTTGGTGTAATATTCTAAAAGCGATATAAAATAACAGACCAGATAAATGATAACATAATGCGAGACTCCTAGTTACAGAAGTTAATTTCTGTTTTCTAAAATCTTTTACTTTTTAGATTTACAAATTCTGATTTTTTTAAATATCATAGAATTTTCCTGCTGAACGTTAAACTACATGTGTGATAGATTTAATGATTAAAGAAAATCAATACCGGTCTGTGTTTGGTCAAATGTTGTAAATATTGCCGCCATTTTAGGTCTTTTACATTTTATCGCAAAGACTTGAGTGAGATGACTTTAAATAATTATCGGTGGTTTTTCCACTCAGAAATAAACAAACAGATGAACTTATTTTTAGCATAGTGAAACTGATTTTAGTGTTGTTATCAAACGAATTTAAAAAAAAAATTTCACTCCTCTAAAAGGTTCTTGCATTTTTAATTCATACATAAAATATTCTAATTGACAATTTATATGCTATTAATATATATGTATATATAATACAGAATTTTATTTATTAAATGCTTAATTTAATTTCTGTTTTAAAAGCTTTTAGATTTAAACATGCTGATTTTTAAAATGTCAAGGAGTATTTTTTACAATAAAATGGAGAAATATAGAAACAGCAAAGAAATTACAAAAAAAAAAAAAAAATAATAATAATAATAAACCCAATGTCAGACGTTTAATAGCTGTTGTAGATATTATTGGATATCCTAATAAGTAATAATTACAATGAACATTGTTACATATATTGTAATTGTAATTATTATAGTTATTACTTATTATAAATGTACAATAAACATTGTAATAAATTGAACTTAATATATATGTGCAATGTTTAATACTAACATTGAACAGAGATTGATACTTAATTGTATATAAAAATTTTTATGACTTTTCTTATTATTTTATGAAACTTACTTCTTTTAGTAATATTTTTATTAATTTTTGATTATTTATATTGCCGAAAAAAAAATTTTTTTTACTATTTTCTTAAAATGTTTAACGTCGTTAAAAAAATTATTATAAAAAAACGTATTCATTCTGAAATATTATTATTTCTTAATAATGTATAGATTAGCATTTCATTGAAATTCGGAAGTGTACGAACACTTTTTTGGGAGCCACTGTATAAATAAATGTGTGTGCATTAACAACGATTTCTTCTTCGTCATTCCTACCTATGCATAACAGATTCAATTTTCACTAATCCTAAATAATCTTTTATTACCACATTTTCTCACAACAATAGCTGACTAAATTTATGCTTGCTTTAGATAACGATGTTTCAATAACAACACTGAAAGTAGTGTTAATTAACAGCAAAAACAATTTATAAAGTAATTTAAAAATTATGAAATTAAAAGAAAATAAAAGCACCACAGGTAAAAAAATTACGAATTACTTTTTTTTTTTGCCTGAGCAGCAAAACCTTCCATTTGTTTGTGAAATAGAAATAAAATGTATAATACCAAGTATTAAAATCATTTCATCCATGTAAATTGCTTTATACATTTATCAATAAATTCAAAAATCAATAGTGTGATTTGTTTATTATTGATATAAAGTATTGACATTTTATGAAATAAATTTTAATCTGAAATCAAATATCCATGTAAAATGATATCCAAAGATAACAAAATTCTTTTTTAATTAAAATTATAAATTTAATACAACCATATCATTAATTTTTAAAAAAAGAACAGTACCCAAACATTTAATTTAATCTGTTACGGCAAACAAAAAAATAGTTAAAATATATTTGTAAACAAAATAATTCAGAATGCTGCATGTAAATTTATTTAATTTAACAGTTTTAATTGCATTAACTTCAAAAACATTTTCCCTTCTCGTCTAACATATATCATTACAATGAAATTGAATCAAGATGAACGAAAAATTCATATAAATAATCGGAATTAAATTAAAGAAATATATAGAACATACCGCCTTGTACGAATGTACACGCAAGAAATATTGCTAAAAAGAAAAGTACTGTGGCGAACGATTTCATTTTGCATCTGGTGTTGACAGTTAGAGGTAGGCTGCATTATTTGGGAATATTTGGATCCTGACATACATCAATTGTTTTCGACGAAAGAACTAAATATTTTTCTCTGCTGAGTTTGGATTATGACCTTCAGATTCAATGCGATAAAGGAAAAAAATGGTTTTCAAGCGAGGCTAATTTGTAGTGTAGATAAAGTAAAAGTAATTTCGAACGGTTTATTCTGTACTATCAGTTAAAGACAAAAACAAAAAAAATTTCGACAAAATTTTAATATCGTACCTATTTTTTTTTTTTTAATTTTATTATTCAGATAACAAGTTTGCTTTTTATTCATTATTCCGTTTCACTATTTCAACTTAATTCTTTAGAACTTTTCAACATTTGATAATTTTTTTAGAACTTTTCAACATTTGATAAAGACAGAATGAATATGAAATTTAAAAATATATTTTTTAGTTTTTCACTAATGTATGCTAAAAAAAATGAAAATAGCTAACATTAGTATGTAGTTTCATAAATTTTTTTTGGAATAATGAAAATTAATAAAAATAATAATGTTAATACAGTTTTGATTGGAATATTTGTGCTATATTAAACGCATATTTTTCATTTGTGTTTCAAAGTATGACAGTCCAAATAATTTTATTTATAAATACAATCTTTAATTAAGTAGGATAATTTTTCAGAAAAATAAATGCATGTCTAATTTATTATTGAATATTTAGAATTTCGTAATTCATGAGATAATAATTGTATTTTACATTAAAATATATATTTATAACATGCTCTAAAATTTAAGAATCTATTCTAAATGCTTTTTATTATGTATTCGACCACTTTTTGAGGCCTGTACTGTAATTCCTCTATATCTATCTGTATCTTAACATCGTTAATTTTATCTATATTGTGCTGAGCTTTTATTCTTAGTATGAATAATTAAGCTATACGAAAAATGTTTTACTATCTCCATTATCTGCGTATCTTAATACGTGTTGTTTTGTTATATTAATTTGTTTTTCTATTTAACAACAATTCATGTACAGACAGGATTCCCGATAGTACAGACAGGCACACGGACGTCGAATAGTGTTTCAATCGGCATTTTGTGTGCTTATGGGATGATGAGGTGGACCTAGGGGTCATTGGTCGTCTGAAGATATCTTGAACTGGGATTGCTTGTAAAGTCACATTCGTTCACTGATACCAATAATTTTTTATAGTACTGTCAGAACGGTCGAAATATTTTATCGTGCTACCCAGTTAGCCTCTATTCTGTCAATGACTATTCTCTTCTAAAACCCTGATATCTGCTGGCGTTTACTTTAGTGGTGGTGCAACGACATCTTTACATATGATATGACTTCAGTGCTTTGCATAAGGTACCAAGGAATTAAGGTTTACATATAGTATACTACATTTTAAAAATAGCAGAATATCTTGCTTACGAATGTGTGACAATAAATAATAATAGAATATGAGAAATATATTAGATAAAGATTCGTTGTATAATACAAAAAACTGTTATAAAATAAGTCTTTTCCCACTAACTCAGCTATCCTGCATGTTAAAGATCGCTTTACAGAATGTCCTTTATTTCTCCCTACATTTATCCTTGCAGTTTGTTGGCGGAATCTTAACAATACATTTTATAGAGAGAATTTCTTTGAAAAAGTATTAACACAAATTACCTGGCAAGCATCTATCCCTTCTTCTAATTCTGCACAAATAAAAGGTGTCTGTTATGCCTCTTGGAAAATGAATATTAGGTGGGCTTTGGTAAGGCAAATCACAAGCTTTATATCCAGCAATGGGTATTCCATGAGCTTCCTGTAAAACGTTAGAATGATGGCCCCCTGAAAAATTGCATTGAACACTTTGTTTCAAAAATATTTCGTGATTTAATTTTTGAAAGAAAACATACTTAATGCATACTGTAGAATTTTCTGCAATTTCTAGATAATCTCTTGATTATATTAATTTACAAATGTGTATTCCATGAGCTTCCTGTAAAATGTTAGCACGCGAGCCACAAAAAAAAATTCTGTAAATATGTTGTTTTAAAAATATGCTTTGCCATTTATTTATTAAATCAATTCATTTATCTCATTTATTAACATTTAATAAATATGTTAATCGTACTAGGCTAATAAATTAATTTTAGTTAACATACATTTTAAATTTTAAACTGGTCAACTACGGAAAAATTCTCAAAATGCTTGAGATATATCAACATCAAAGGATTCTAAATTCGTAGTATTAATCTTAGAAATGAAAAGAATTTCTAAAAATTATACATCAATTCGTATAATAGTTACTCAATAATCAATACAAGTGATTTTTGTTACTTTTTATAGAATTACTAGAAGACATGGTCACGCGTTGCTGTGGCTTTCTTGTATTTCGTCAATTATTAGTTACTATAATTGGTATTGTTAAGGAAGTGATTGTTAAGAATGATAAAAGCTCAAATTAAGCTTCAACGAATAGAAAATGTTTAATTTTTATTAATTTAATGAATGAGGTAGATAATGTTGATTTTTAACACTGTTTTATAATTATTATACCTAATTTAATTTTTTAATAACCGTTACTTTCATTTAACTAATAACTAAGCGATGAACACTATTTCTTTTGTTAATCTGTCTTTCGTCAAAATAAA
>BPLR01009064.1:0-36117 GCA_021605095.1 Caerostris extrusa | reverse complement strand
GACGGATAATAGAATTTTCAAGAGAAAGCAAAGCTTTATGTTTTGAATAAAACACGGAATTTATAAAACGATGACCTAATAAAAAGGATGGACGAAGTTAAAATGCTCGCATGTTTTGTTTGTAGGATAGTATTTTTTCTCTTTGCTAAACTTTTTTATTTTAAGATATTATATGAAAATGTGCTTAAAAGTAAATTGCTTTAAAACTGGATATATATATAGTGAGAGGGAAGAATAATTTTTCAAAGAAAGTAAACTATGTTTTGATCAAAACACAGAAATTAGAAAATAATGACTTAAAAAGGTTGATTTAATTAAAATTTTATGTTTCTTTTGTATAGTATGATAGTACTTTTTTGATTTGCTTAATTTTTCATTGTAAGTTAATATATATAAAATTGTTCATAAATATTTTTAAGAGTGGATAAATACCTTTTTTAAAGAAGACGGATAATAGATCTTTCCATGAAAGGAAATTATGTCTTTGAACAAAACAAAAAATTTATAAAATGATGATCGCATAAAAAGAATGATTTATGATTTATTTAAAAATGTTATGTTTTTGTAAGATAGTATTTTCGCTTTGCTTAATTTTTTCATTGTATGATAACATATATGAAAATGTTCGTAAAACTAAATTGTTCTAAGACTGGGTATATAGGAGAGAGATAATGAATTTTCAAGAAAAGTAAAGTATGCTTTGAAAGCAAAACACAGAAATTATAAAATAATGACCGGATAAAAAGGATGACTTAGTTAAAATTTTATGTTTATTTGTGAGGACATTATTTATGGAAATGTTTGTAAAAGAATGCATTATTTAAGACTGTAATAAAGGATTTCTTTCAGTAGACGGTTAATAAATTTGCAAAAAGTTAAAAAATGCTTTAAACAAAAAGCAAAATGAATTAATGAATGAATTATTTAATGAAATTTACATAAGTTTATTGTTTAATTCTGGATAAAGGATTTTTTTAATAGATGCGCAATAAATTTGAAAGAAATTGAATTATGTTTTTAAGCAAAAGCTAAATTTTTTCGTATACCGTAATTTAAATAAAAGATTTCATGGGAATTAAATTATAAAAAATTTATTTAATTTAATAATCTAATAAATGAAAAGGCAACACATGTTTTCGCACAACTTATTAAATGCATTTTTTGAGTACCTTTCAAAATATTTTTACCTAGAGAATAAAATATTTTTTGTCTTTGAAAAACTAATGTTTACATTTTTTATACTAGTGTTAGTTTGATTATTATAGTATTAATCTATTTCATTTCTATTAAGCAGCAAAAAATTAAAAGGATTAGAAATTATATTTCTAATTGTTTTTATAAAATTTGAAGTATTCATTTGCAATATTTAATATACAATTTAAAAAAATATATTATGCACTTTACAGATAATCTACATATCTAGTCATGTATTAAAAATGTTATTCCTTTATGTGTGTATTTTATAACATCAAGAAAATTAATCTTCAAATGTAATTAAAATTTCTATATACATGAATGCATATAAAATATTCATAAACAGAAAAACGAGTTAGAATTGTTAAATGCACTATCATTAACCAAAAATATTAATTTTCTCTTTTTCGTACAAAATTAAAATA
The DNA here is from genome assembly GCA_021605095.1 of Caerostris extrusa. Classification (NCBI taxonomy): domain Eukaryota; kingdom Metazoa; phylum Arthropoda; class Arachnida; order Araneae; family Araneidae; genus Caerostris; species Caerostris extrusa. The sequence continues at coordinate 34,498 of BPLR01009064.1, read as the reverse complement.
TGTGGTTAAATAAGGTAAAACATAAATATAAGAGAAATAAACATTTTACTTTTTTGATTTTTTTTTTTAATCTTTAGAAAAGATATTATATTTTGATAACATATTTGTGATGTACATATATTTATTCACTACAGATATGTATATATATTTTTTATTATGTTAAATTTCTCTTTTAACCTCTGTCTTTCGTATTTTCATTGGAATAAAAGTAGAAACATTTCAAATATTCAAAGTTAAAAAAGGATACGAAGATCAGGTTCGCGATTAATATTTTGAAAAGGGTGAAGAAAAGGAAGGAGCTGATAAATATCCCAAATTAAGCTGAATCGATTTCAAGTTCGCTCCATGAAACTGTGAAATTTATCTTCCGTGTGGTGTCCCTATTGTCTCCAGGCTGTTTCTCGAATTTCGCAGCTTAAACTCTTACCCCTTCACAGTGCATATTTCGAAGAGGGAATATGTTACTCTCCGCGTTATCTATTTCAAACAGCAATAAAAGTATGCGAGGGAAGGAGTACTATCATTCAACGGCAGAAGAAAACTAAGAAGAATATTTTCAAAATTTCAATTTCGAACGAAATAGCTTCCATGTTTCTGTGAGTGCAAGGCAAATGATAAATGATTGCGGTGGAAAAGCGAACCGCGTATTGTTTTTCAGAGGGGTAATAGTGGTTCTATTAGCCGCCGTTGCTCCAAAAGGACTCTGCATTATGAAATGTCAGAGAAGGAAAGACATTCACTTGGCGTGTCTTGTGTGATTGCTTCTTCTGAAACATCCTGTAATGGATGGCGAGAACAAATGAAGGTAACAAAGATTACTTTTGGCAAAAAAATTTTTGATTCACGTAGATGCAGAATAATGTATGTATATATATATATTTAAAACTAATAAATGAAGAAGTTATCGGACTGTCTTCACACTTCACAGAATTAGAAAGATTGAGAAATGCTCAGAAACTTTCTTAATTGTACATATGTTATACGATGATTAAGAAGAAATGTTTTTTGGTAAACATTGTTTTATATTAATTTTTGAAATAATATTTTTTTTCATTTTGCTAGAATTTTTGTTTTCAGATATTTATTTGTAATATAGGTTTTGGTGGAATATATTATTTTCCATTCTATTTCCTTTAAATTGTGTTAGTATTATTTATAGATAATAGTAATATTCACAGATATTTTCATATAATATTCCTCTGATATTATTCAGATGAGTTATAAATTCTTAAATACTGTTTTAAAATCATGATTTTTTTTTTTGGAATCTTAATCCTCACTAAGTTTTAAAAACTTCAATTGTGCATTATACAGATTTCAGATGATTTGAAGATTTTTTTTTTTTGGCTTATTATGGGTATTATGATGAGTATATATCATCTAGACGGGTGGACGGCTAATGTTTGTATTCCACAAAGAGAAAAAATTAAACATGTGTATCATTCTTTTAAATATTTGAGGCAGTTATAATGTAAAATTTATTGATGATGATTGTGCCATGCTGCAATCAAATCATATCCATCAAAAAACCAAGCATTCTAAGGATGTTTGAAATATTAAATTAATTTTGTTTATGATTTCCAAACTCATAAGCATAGAAAAGAAGCATATAATTCAAATTTTTAATATATGGATTACATTTGCTGAAGATAACACAAACATCTTTCAAGGATTTTTAAAAATAAAAGTTTCAAGAAATGTGTTTTCTTGGGAATTGAATTTCACTGGTTTTGCCTTCTCCCAGAGATTCTTGACCAGTCATAGAAAACTTAGTAAATATAATATTTGTTTCGAATATTCTATCGCAGAGGTAAGGTGACATATTTCTTAAGGCAATTTGAAAAAGTATCTTAATTCAATTGTCAATTTCTTGCATCTAAAGATTTAAAATTTGAAAAAATACCAATTCTTAACAATTTGAAAATCTTCAGGTTAAACAAATTTTTGTTTTTTTTTAATGTTGTTTTTAAATGTGAGGCACTTTACCTAAATTGTCCAGCACTAGAATGATAAAATTGTAGCAGATTCATCAATGTTACCTATGTAAACTGGATCCTAATATGTTTATAACCCCAGAATTTTGGACGAATAATACCAGGGTGCATGGAGTGTTCCCACATTCTTACTGGGCTTAACAAAAAGACATTGCGACCTGAAGATTTAAAAAGCTTTCCTCATCATAAATAAGATCTGATGGCCAGTGGCTAGCGCTCTGGCGCTCGGTACCTTAAGTTTCAGGTTCGAGTTCCTTTCCATACGTGTTTGTAGTGGTTCGGAATCCACTTTAAAACGTAGATTCGGACTGTTTGGCCCTCGTGTGCACAAGATTACCGTAGAGCGACTAGTCAAACCGAACCAATCCATCATAAACACAGACTGTAGACAAATTTGATATTCTTATGTTTAAAAGTTTTGAAAAACACTCATGCCTGTGCAAAAGCAATTCATTAAATAATAATTTTTTGAAGACGATATTATTTTCGAGTAAAATTATGAATCTTAAAATATATCAAGATACCGATATTTTTTCTTTCGAAGGTGTTTTCCAATAAGCCATTCTAATACATTCTAAATAATCCCACCCACATAAACAAACAGAATATTTTCTATTCAAAAAACAATTTCGTCCAAGCAAATCGAATAAATAAATACAGGAAACCGAATTACAAAAAAAAAAAAAAAAAAAAATTCGGTACAAGATACAAAATGTAAAGTATTAAAAAAAAGAATCACGATAATGATTTACGTGAGTGCAACTCAAAATCAACAGCAAGAGTCTTGCAGACTGGAAATAATAAAAAAAAAAAAAAACAGAAAGGAAAAAAGATCTCCTTTGACTTCTTAAAATCATATTTTACTATAGCATATCCAAAGTTTGTTTGCATACAGTAAAGAATTCTAAAGAGGAAAAGAAAAAAAACCCACTCGGGTCATCTGGGAATGGATTTCAAGGCTGAAAGAAGAGCTCGGATATTTCTTGGGTTTTGGGAATCAGGGAAGCATCATGAGATTGGCATCCACAGCCTTTTATTTTCTGAGGAAATGGGCTTGCCTTCTTCAGACTCCTGGATTTCATCTCTACGAGATCGCGTACCCTTTTGTAAGAGGTTTATAATTTTATGCTCTGAATGATGTGTGTCTCCTAAAAAACATGAATCCCGTATTCAAATAGTGAAGTTCAGCACTGCAGACTGTTCAAGTCTTTGCAGTGTATTTTTATGTCTGTTGTCTATACCAAATTGCATTGAGCAAACACGACAAAGAAATTTTTGTCTTTTGACTATAGACCAATATCATAGAAATTTAATAGTGTTTTTGGTTTATTCTAATGTATGTTTTTCTTAAAAATTATTAATTTCAATTTAAAAGCAAATTTTATCTAACTGAATTATTCTACAGCTCCCTCTTCAGAAAAAATTATTTAATCTCCTTTCTCAAAATTTACTTTTTAAAAAATTACTACAAATTTACAAGTAGTAGACTAGATATATATAGTAATTTTTGTATGTACTTATATATCTTCATTCGTCTTAAAACATTATAATTAAGATGTTACAAATAAAACACCGTAAAACTTGAAATTGTTGTTGTGGTTCTAACGCAGTTGGCAATACAGAGACCGTTAATCTTTATGCGTTAAGCAAAGGGCTGCACCACTGTTACTCATTTAGCACTACCCAGGGGACACGTGTAGCTTGAAGATACTTGAAATTGTAAAATTATTTATTAAAACCAACCATAATAACATCAGTATAACAAGTAGAAAAATAAGATAACGACTGATAATGGGATATAAAAATTATAAATAACGTTAAAAATAATCTTATTGAGTAGGATGGTGTATCGCTGTCAATGAATTAATTGCTGTCCCTATTTTTGATAACCATGATTAAACAATATGATTAACAACTAAAAAAAAACCATGATTTGCTATTTTTAAACTGGTTTCTTTTTTTTCAATTAATAAATTTGTGACCACCCAAAGTCACGTTCTATTCAGTACAAAGATTAGATGCAGAAAAACAGACAAGATAAATAATAATACGAAAATAAAAATTACGAATAACATTATAAATTATTTTAATGAAAGGAAAAACGTGGTATATACTGTCATCAAAGAATTGAACCTGGCCTCTATTTTTGCCAGAAGTATTCTTAAATCACTGCGATTCGCTGTTGAAGATCAGTTATAACTTGTATTTTGTGTGTTTACCTGGAAATTAATGTTATACTATGTTATACAAAAGCTGAAACATGTAGGAATATTTTTCTTACATTTTCTATTATTTATACACTCACTGCCACCTTACTTTTATTAATTGCCCCCAAAGCACCAGGGACTACTATCACACAAAGGGGTGCCTCGGCCACTTTGGGAGCCAATGGCTTATAGTAATTCTTCCATAAATAGGTTTCTGATAAGAAAGTATCCAATCTTTAGTTCACTTGGTGCAACCTCAAATCTTTAGTATAATGTTTGCTTTTGTTATGACCCCTTATATTTGAAAGTAGCAATTTTCCGTCAGATAAATTAAATATATAGATAATAGAGTAAGAGATAAATAAAATAGATAAAACTTAAATAGAGCAAAAATTTAAAATAGTAATAATAATAATATGCTTATTAAATAGCATTTTAATAATCCCTTTTATTATGCATGGAATTCATAAACTGTTTTAATGAAAAAAAACTACCTATTAAAACTAAAGTTATGTGACCGTGAGATCCATGGTAAATTTCACTCGTGAAATTAAATATCCAAGTTTCATTCTCAACAGTAAAGGGGAACTAAATCGTAAAGTGCACAAACCCTTTTATTTAGCTTAGAGAAAAATTCAGTTCTCAAGTGGGATCCAAATATGACATTGCACAACATTGCACAGTTCACACCTGCGAATGAGAGGGTATGCACCCCCTTCGAGACTCTAATGTCGTATTTATCCTTCCCGCTGCGACAACGATCCTCCCGACTAGATCTTCCACGGAATTCTCAGGTATCTAGGATCTGAGCTAGCTGATGATTTCCTGCGCCCCTATAATAATTTAAGGATGAGGATATTTGGAGATGCAACTGTCTTTTAGAAAAATAATGTTGTCTTTCTACTGAACCTGAGTGAACCAATCAGCTGCAACTGTCGATACTGTTTCTTTAATTCTAAATTAACAAATCATAAATGCTTCACAAAGATTATCTGAAGTTATGCTACTTCCTCAACATGAAGAAATGTTGTCATTTAAGACTTGTTTGACTCGTTTTGGAGTGATTTTCTTTTGTATTCCTCAACGTGTAAAAGAACCATATGTTAAATAAACATTGTTTGTTTTGATGATTACTATCTCCCCTCTTATATCATCAAAAAAGGTTTACGAATATCATGAGAAGTGAATATAATTTACTATATATTTGAAAATCCTACCCTCCCGTGGATTACTCAATTTACTCTAATTTTTGTTTCATTCTAGAAAAAAAAAATAAATCTATTCTACAGCAACATAAGATATGCATGGTGACAGAGTGACTATCAAGCTGGCTCTCGGCACCACAGATTTCGGGTTCCAGTCTGGCGGTACCATGGATGCTTTTAGATAATTAATTTAAAATCATTTAAAAAGATTGGATTCCTTATTCTATAATTTCAAGAAGAAATATTTCTACATGAATATCATACAAAAATTATTGTTGTTAATTATTGTCGTCTTTCTTTTTAAAAGTGTCTGTACTTTAAATTTAACTTGTTATAAAGCATAGCCATAGGTAAAGGACTCTAGACTATTCTTAAAAATACGATATCCTGTAAGAAGAAAGAAAATATTTCTCACACAGCTCACTTAGCAAATTAGAGATTACACTTTATTTTGGCTTACTTTGTATTGTTCTGGTCAGTAAATCTTTTGCTTTTTTTACACAGAATATCGACCTTTCTCTGTTTTATGGGATTTTTTTCTATGAAACGCTTTTATTTGATAGTGTGTGTTTTATCAGAGTAATATCCTGTTCAAAATAAAATATTTCATTTAATTAATATTCGATGCCTAACATCAACATTTATTCCATTCATATAAAATTAAAAATCTCTGCAAACTGATAATTTTAAACGGAAAAAGTTACAATCAAGTTAAAAGAAGCATCACAAATTCGTAGTTTTGATCTACAAAGTTTTTAGCTTTCTGTACAATATGAACTTATTAAAGTAATTATATCAAATCAACAATATTTTATTCACATATCTTTTTTGAACCATAATGTGGCAAATAAGAGAAAATAATAACAATTAATAATAAAACAAAATGAAAGATATAAGCATGCTAGTAAAAAGGAAGAGTAACAAAATGAAAGAATAAATCATTCTGGGACTATAACCAGACCGATCAGCAAAAATACTTTCATCTCAAATCTTTCCCCGCAGAAGCAAACCATCGTGAATGTTTACGGTGCTCTTCTTATTAGAAAAAAAGGAACAAACATCAGAGTCATTCCACCCAAGGACATTCAATCAAGGAAGCATTCTCTCATCCTTGAGCCCCGAGGACCAACAATGGATCCCATTTTCCCTTTCAAATGTTGATTCCTCCTCTCTCCACAATAAACCCAATTCACTGCCGGCCATTCTGTTGTTGTTGTTGTTGCTTGTTGGTGTCCTCTTCTTCTCATTCAGGTCGTGGTCTCCGGAAGATGAGATCTCATCGCGTGGACCTTGAATGACAGAGATGTATGCTCTGGTTCGGAGGGAATGTCCAGAACAGAATGTTCTGATTGAAGGGGGTGCCTGAAGGTAGCTCAGGTGTATGAATTTCTGATGCTTACTCTCATTTTTTTTCTATCTGGATTTAAAGATACGATTTATTAATTAAAATATTTTTGCTCTACTTAATCTTTTCATTGTAAAAGATAATATACATGAAAATGTTTTTAAAAGTAAATTGTTTGAAGACTGGATAAATATTTTTTAAGTAGACGGATGAAAAATTTTCATGACAGTAAACTAATTTTTAAACGAAACACAGAAATTATAAAATAATGACTAGATAAAAAGGATGTTTTAGTTAAAATTTCAGGTTCTATGTTAGAATAATTTTCTTTGCTTAATTTTTTTCATTGTAAGTTAATATATATAAAAATGTTCATAAATACTGGATAAATAGCTTTTAAGTAGACGAATGATAAATTTTTCATGAAAGTAAACTATGATTTAAAAAACACAGAAATTATAAAATAATGACCTGATAGAAAGGAAGATTTATTTAAAATGTCATGTTTCTTTGTAGGATAAAAATTTTTTTGTTTTGCTTAATTTTTCATTATAATATAATATACATGCAAATATTCGTAAAAGTAAACTGTTTTAATACTGGATAAACACTTTTCTTCATTTTTTTTTTTTTTAGTAGACGGATAGTAAATTTTCAAAAAAGTAAACTATGTTTTGAACAAAACACAGAAATTATAAAATAATGATCTAATAAAAAGATGATTTAGTTAAAATTTCGTGTTTGTTTGTAGGATGGTATTTTTTTGCTTTGCTTAATTTTTTTCATTTTAAGATATTATATACATGAAAATGACCGTAAAAGTTAATTGTTTTATGACTGAATATATATATATATATATATATATATATATATATATATATATATTTAGTAGAAGAAGAATAAATTTTCAAGAAAGAAAAATTTTGTTTTGAACGAAACACAGAAATTATAAAATAATGACCGCATAAAATAGATGACTTAGTTAAAATTTTATGTTTGTTTGTAGAAAAGTATTTATGAAACTGTTTGTAAGAATGCATTATTTTAAGACTGAATAAAGGTTTCTTTCAGTAGACGGGTAATAAATTTGCAAAAAGTTAAATAACGTTTTTAAACAAAAGCAAAAATTATACAAAAAGAAACAGTAGAAATAGTAAACTTTAATTTTTTTTTTTTGCAGGACAGTATATTTAATGAAATTTTCGTAAAAGTGTACTGTTTTAATTTTGGATAAAGGATTTTTATAGGTGCGCAACAAATTTGAAAGAAACTTAATTATATTTTAAGCAAAAACTAAATTTTTTTCATATAATTTAATCAAATAAACATTTCATGGGAATTAAATTATAAAAGTTTATTTAATTTAATCATCTAATAAAGGAATTTTTTTATTGGTATAATGCAGCAAAAAAAATAACTATGAAAGGATTAAATTATATTTCTAATTTTTTTCATAAAAAGTAAAGTATTCACTTGAGATATTTAGTTTAATAAAATATAGTATGCACTATACAGATAATCTACACATCTGGTCATCTATTAAAAATTTTATTCCTTTATATCATTATATTTTATATAAATGTAGCAACGTGATAATTAATCTTCAAAGGTAATTAAATTCTATATACCTGAATGCATATATATTGAAACTATTGAAAAAATTTTAAATCATTAATTAAACTATTAGTAACGAAAAATACTAATTTCTCTTTTTCGTACAAATTAAAATATGTGGTTAAATAATTAAAACATAAATATAAGAGAAATAAAAATTTTACTTTTTTTGAGTTTTATTTTTAAAAAAAAATCTTTATAAGGAATGTTATATTTTATTAATATATTTGTGATACACATATATTTATTCATTTATATCTGTATAGCTATCTTATAATGTCAAATAACTCATTTTATCCTCTGTCTTTCATATTTTCATTTGAATAAAAGTAGCAGCATTTCAAATATTCAAAAGTAAAAAAAAAAAAAGATGCTAAGTCAAGGTTCGCGGCATAATATTTTGAAAAATTGAAAAAAAAAAATGAAAGAAATGATAAATATCCCAAATTAAGCTAAATCGATTTCAAAGATCGTTCCATGAAAGTGAAATTTATCTTCCTTGCGATGTCCCATTGTCTGTTTCTCAAATTTCTCAGCTTAAAACTCAATTACCCTTCGCAGTGCATATTTCGAAGAGGAATATGTTCTGCACTATCTATTTCAAACGGCAATAAAAGTGTGCGAGGAAGGTAATATCATTCATCGGCAGAAGAAAACGAAGAATATTTTCAAAATTTCAATTTCGAACGAAATGGCTTCCATGTTTTCTGTATGCGGGGAAATGGTAAATGATTCCAGTTGGAAAAGCGAACCGCGTATTGTTTTTTCAGCGGGGAAGGAGTGGTTCTATTAGCCGCTGTTGCTCAGAAGTGGCTCTGCATTATGAAATGTCAGAGAAGGAAAGACATTCCTCGGCGTGACTTGCGTGATTGCTTCTTCTGAAACATTCTGTAATGGATGGTGAGAACGAAATGAGGCAACAGGATTACTTGTGGCAAAAAAATGTTAGATTCACGTAAGAGGCAGAACACATGCGTGCACACACACACACACACACACACACACTCACTTATATATCTATATATATATATGTGTGTGTGTGTGTGTAATTTTGAGAGCATTAATATATATGTATTATAATTAAGAATATTTCACAAATGTATTTCTTTATTTGTATATCTTATACGATGATTAGAAATGCTATTTGATGAACATTGTTTAATAACATATTAATTTTTATGTAACGTTATTTCATATTTATCTATTTTTCATTTTAAATATTTGTGCATTTATTTGTAATATAGGGAATAGATTATTATTCCAATCTGTCATATTTCCTTTAAATTTTCATACGACTTAGATAATATTGCATTCAAAGATATTTTCATATAATAATCCATCCATATTTCATGGATATTTATTACAGATAATTATAAACATTTAAATACTGTGTTTAAAATTATGATTTTTTTTTTTTTTTGAAAATCTTAGGGTTGAATCCTTCACCAAGTTTTTAAAACACTTTGATTGTATTTAAAAACTTGGATACAGATTTTCTTAATACAGATTTCAGATGATTCAAATATTTTTTTTTTTTTTTATTATGGCTATCTATGGTTATGATAATATGTATCATCTAGACAGGCAGAAGACTAATGTTAAGTTCCACAAAAAAAATTAAACATGTGTAGCATTCCTTTAAAAGATTAGAGATTATAATGAAAAAGTTATTGATCAAGATTATGCTGCATACAAATCATATCATTTTAAAAAAACTCGTATTCAAATTATTTTGAATTATTAAATTAATTTTGTTATGATTTCCAAAATCATAAGCAGGGAAGAAGCATGTAATTCAGATTTTAATAAATGGATTACATTTGCTGAAGCTATAGAATCATCTTCTAAGGATATTTCCAAATTAAAAGTTTCAAGAAATGTGTTTACAGGAATTGATTTCACTGGTTTTGCATTCTCCCAGAAATTATGGGCCAAATACTTTATGGTTTTAATGTGTTGAAGTACATTTTTTAAAGAAAATTACTTGACCAATTTCATTGAAAACTTAGAATATTCTAACAAATATTATATTTACTATCGCAGAGGTAGGTAACATATTATAGATCAATTTGAAAGATATATATTGGCATCCTTGTCAATACACTACATCTGACGATTTAAAAATATGAAAAACTATCTGTACATAACAGTTTGAAAATCATTCGATCAATTTAACCTACTTTGTGTTGTTGTTTGGGAGGCACTTTTGCCTAAGTTATCCGGCACTAGAATGTCAAAATTGTAGCAAATTTATAAACTCTACCCTAAGTGAACTAGATCTAATATGTTTACGACCCCAATTTTTAATAAACAATTTCATGGATAGCGTCTGAAATGTTCCCATATTCTTCCTGGGCTCAACAAAAGACAGCACTACTTCCAAGATTTAAAATGCTTTCCCTCACCTTAGATACTGATTGTTGCCAAATTTGATATTGGAATGTTTAAAAGTTTTGAAAAACGCTCCTTGTCTGTGCAGAAAAAAAATTCATTAAATGATATTTTTTTTTAAGACGATATTTTTTTCTGCAAAATTATGAATCTTCAAATATTTCAAGATACTGATATTTTCCTTTTCGAAGGTGTTTTCCGATAAGCCATTTATAATACATTCTAAACAATCCCAACCCTATAAACAAACAGAATATTTTCTATTCAAAAACAGTTTCGTCCTACCAAATCGAATAAATAAATGCAGGAAACCGAATTACAGAAAAAAATCAAACAAAAAAAAAAGGAAATTCGATACAAGATAAGAAATGCATAGTGAAAAAAAAAAATCAAGATAATGATTTACGTGAGTGCAACTCAAAATCAACAGCAAGAGTCTGTAGACTGGAAGTAAAAAAAAAAAAAAAACAAAAGGAAGAAAAAAATCTCCTTTGACTTCTTAAAATCGTATTTTACTATAGCATATCCGAAGTTTGTTTGCATACAGTAAAGAATTCTAAAGAGGAAAGAAAGAACCCACTCGGGTCACCTGGGAATTGGTTTCGAGGCAGAAAGAAGAGCTCGGATATTTCTTGGGTTTTAGGAATCGGGAAGCATCGCGAGATTGGCATCCACAGCCTTTTATTTTCTGAGGAAATGGGCTTGCCTTCTTCAGACTCCTGGGTTTCATATCCGCGTACCCTTTTGTAAGAGGTTTATAATTTTTATGCCCTGAATGATGTGGATCTCCTAAAAAACAGCATGCATCCCGTATTCAAATACTGAAGTTCACCACTGCAGACTGTTCAAATCTTTTTACAGTGTATTTTATGTCTGTTGTCTGTACCGAATTGCATTGAGCAAACACGACAAAGAAATTTTTGTCTTTTGAATGATAAAACAACATGATAGAAATTTAACAGTGTTTTGGGTTTGATCGTGCATGCTTTCTTAAATATAATTAATTTTGATTTAGAGCAAATTTTTCAAACTGAATTATTCTACAGCTCCCCATTCAGAACAAAATTATTCAGTCTCCTTCCTCAATATTTACTTAAAAAAACACATACAAAAGATACAAATAGTAGTTAGTAGATATATAGATAAATATTTAAATACTTATATATCTACTTACGTCTTAAAACATTATAATAAAGATGTAAAAGACATCTCAAAACTTGAAATTGTAAAATTATTGATTAAAACCAACCATAATAACATTCGTATAACAAACAGAAAAATAAAATATCGATGGGCAATGTGATAATAAAAATTATGAATAACATTAAGAATTATCATAATGAGTAGGATGGTACACTGGTATCAATGAATTAATCTTTGGCTCTGTTTTTGACAACCATGATTAAACAACAAACTCTAATATAACCTTGATAACCTTTTTTTTTCAATTAATAAATTTGTGGCCACCTTAAAGTCCGTTCTATTAAATACAAAGATTAGATACAGAAAAATAGACAAGACAAAAGAATAATACGAAAATAAAAATTACGAATAACATTATAAAAACGCTTACAAAAACGCTAAAAAAAAACACTTACATTTAGAAGTAATAGACTAGATATTTAAGTAATTTTTTATCTACTTATATATCTTCATTCATCTTGAAACATTATAAATGAAGATGTTGCAAATAAAACATCTCAAAACTTAAAATTTCTGTTGTTGCTGTAATGCAGCTGGCAATACAGATATAGTTAATCTTTATACCTTAAGCAAGGGCTTATTTTTGCAATTAATAAATTTGTGACCATAAAGCAACGTTCTACGCAATAGAAGATTAGATACAGAAAAATAGCAAAGAATAATACGACAATAAAAATTACGAATAACATTATAAATTATCTTAATGAGAAAAAAAACCTGGTTTATACTGCCATCAAAGAATTGAACCTGGCCTCTATTTTTTACGGCAAGAAGTATTCTTAAATCACTGCGATTCGCTGTTGAAGATCGATTATAACTTGTATTTTGTTTGTTTACTTGGAAAATAATATTATACTGTTACACAAAAAGATGAAACATGTACGAATATTTTTCCTACATTTTCTTACTTTTTCTCTTATTTATAAACTCACAACCGCCATACTTTTATTAATTGCCCCCAGGCACCCGGGACTACTATCACACAAAAGGGCTGTCTCGGCCACTTTGGGGAACCAGTGGCTTACAGTAATTCTTTCATAAATGTGTTTCTGATAAGAAAGTATCCAAACTTTAGTTTCCGAATAACAAAATAATATGCCGGCATTGTCAAATCTTTAGTATAATGTTTATGTGTGCTTCTGTTAAGGCCAATTATATTTGAAAATGGTATTTTTTGTGTCAGATAAATTGCATTTTTGAATTAAGCAACAGTTATACATTCATACAACAAAAGTTTAAATAATAATAATAATAATAATAATTATTATAACATAGCATTTTAATATCTCATTTTATTGTATGTAACTGTTTAAAGTACCTATTAAAACTGAAGATATTTACCATGGATATCAAGGCCGAATTTTATTCGTGAAGTTAAATGTCCAAGTTTAATTTCCAATAGTAAAAAGGAAAGTGATTTAACGAAATCGTAAAGTGCACTAACCCATTTATTTAGTTTATGGAAAGACTCAGTGCTCAGAAATGGGAACCAAAGGGACATTGCACAGTTCACACCTGCGAATGAGAGGGTAGAGCACCCCTTCGAGACTACTAATGTCGTATTTATTCTACCTGCTGAGACAACAATTCTCGCGACTAGATCTTCCAAGAAATTCTCAGGTATCTAGAATATGAGCTATCTAACGATTTCCCCTCCACTATAATAATTTAAGGATGAGAATAATTAGGGATGCGACTGACTTTTAAAAAAATTATCTTGTCTATCTACTGAAACTGAGTAAACCAATCAGCTGCAACTGTCGATACTGTTTCTTTAAATTCTAAATTTAGATTAAGATTCTTTAATTCTTGACGAAGATGATCTGAAGGTGTGCTACAACCTAGCACGAAGTGATGTTGTAAGAATTAAAGAATTGTTTGACGTGTTTTGGAGTGATTTTTTTTTTTGTTTCACAAAGTGTAAAGAAGCTATAGGTTAATAAACATTCTTCATCTTGATTAATACTATTACCCCTTTTACGTTATCAAAAATGTTTTACGAATATTATGTAAAGGGAGTATAATTTATATTTGAAAATCCTACCATCTAATACTCTAATTTTTTGTTTCATTCTAGAGAAAAATAAATTTTTCTAGCAACATCAGTGTACTAGACGAAAAATTAAACAAACATTAAAAATCTATTAAGATTACGAAATAAAACTTCCATCCGTCATTTGTTTATACTTTTATTAAGTTATGATTATTTGGAATTTTTAATGCTGATAATATTTCGTTACAGATTTTGTTAATGATTTAAAATTTCGTTGCTTAAATCTTTTTATTGTGACCTATTTTATGATCTATTTGTTTATTATTTTTCTTACAGTTTTGATTCGTGAACGTTTGTATTGAAAATTCAGCTAATATAGAAGAGGCCTCTTAGTTTTCCTTACTAAGTACATAATTGTTTATTAAATTTAAAATTTAAAAATTAAAGCCCGAAATATATTAGAGGGAAAAATCGGTGATGGAATACAATACTGATAAAAAGAAATAGATAAAAATAAGTGATCTTACAAAAATGGCCTGCAACTGCAAAGTAATCCAATAATAGAGAATATAATAACACGATGTTGATAGCAATACAGGATTATGAGTTCGTAAATTAGCAATTTAAGTAATAAAATATTTTTTTTTAATTTATACAATAATTTATTCAATATAGTAATAATATTCATTATGCATTCAATATTCAATAAGTATTAAGTAAAATAATAATATTAACCATTCAATAAAAAATAATACTCAAAGAATATTTTTTGCTTTAAATGTTACTTAAGTATTTTTAAATGTAGAAATACTTAAGTAACATTTATGTATTTTTTACATTAAGTAACATTTAAGTAAGTAGAATTTTGCAATGTTGTAAAAAATTAATAAGGTTTTTAAATTATTCCAAAAATGATAAATTATACTTAAATCAACAAGTTATTGTGGAAATGTCTCGTTATTTTATTTTCCATATGTATTCCCGAATTTTATGTAGCGTAGATAAACAAAAATCATTTTAAAATTCCTTGGTTCACTTGTCACTTTAAAAGCAAAATGCTTATCAACATATATTCAAAGAAAATGAACGAAAAACTGCAGTGCAGCAAAATACAAAATTTATGCACAAAAGCGCCGAATACTCTGTTTATGTGTGTTATTTTCTGCACCAGAAAGTATTGCTTCAGACCCTTTTTTGCTTTTCTCGGCAGAAATGCATGGAGGTCAGCTGAATAATCTTTCCTTGAATTTTGTCGCATTTTGTAAATACTACGTCTCCAACTCTTTTTTTTTTTTCTAGCTGTTTAGGAGGGAGGAAGTTCGAACATTCTTTCTCACGCGGGCACAATCGCGTTAACCTTGAAAAATAAAATATTGTTTATGTTCGTAGGAGAGAGTTTAAGAGGAATATTTCACAGTTTGTGACATTTCTGGAAGATAAATGGCTGAAGGAATTTATTTTGAAAGTCATCCATTTTTTGCATTTGAAGATATATAAATTGTAGGTATTCTAATATGAAATTATAATACAAAAATACCAAGTAATAATAAAAATATTATTTACACATTTATTAAAATGATATTATTTTCTAGGCATAAAGTCTAATAATAATATTCATTAGGTATTCAGTACAATAATCTTGTACATCTTGGTATTCAGCAGAATAATAATAATCTTTAGAAAACATGTATAATAATAATAATATTCACGTATTTATTAAAATGATAGCATAATCTAGGCATTAAATCTAATATTAATATTAATTAGTTATTCAGTATAATAATCACTATATTGGTATTATACAGAATAATAATATTCTTTAGATATTCAATATTATGATATCCATTATGCCTTCAATACTCAATATAAGTATTCAGAAAAATAATATTATTTACTAGGCATTCAAAAATAATATTCTCAAAGCATTTTACATATAATAATATTCAATAGTATATTAATACTCATACTGCTACTAAATCATGATTTATTATTGCACTCTACCAGAAGGTAAAAAATTATGCCTGGAATCAAATGATGAAACTGTATTGAAATTCTCTTTGACATATTTAGGCACATGAGGAACTAAGTATTTACATTTAAATGTACTTCAGTATTTCATTAGAATTTTGCAATGTTTAAAAAAAATATTTTTTTTTAAATTATTCCAATGATTGTAAATTATAATTCAACAATTTATTGTGGAAATGCCTCGTTGTTTTATTTTCTAAATGTATTCCCAAATTTTATGTAGTACAGATAAACCAAAATCTTTTAAAACTCCTTGGTTCACTTTTCAGTTTAAAGCAAAGCTTATCAACATATATTCAAAGCAAAATGAACGAAAAACTGCAGTGCAGCAAAATACAAAATTTATGCATAAAAGCGCCGAATACTCTGTTTATGTGTGTTATTTTCTGCACCAGAATGTATTGCTTCAGACCCTTTTTCGCTTTTCTCGGCAGAAATGCTGCATGGAGGTCAGCTGAATAATCTTTCTTTGAATTTTGTCGAATTTTTGCAAATACTACATCTCCCAACTCTTTTTTTCTAGCTGTTTGGGAGGAGGGAGGACGTGCGAACATTCTTCCTCACGTTGGCACACTGGTGTTAACCTTGGAAAAATAAAATATTGTTTATGTTCGTAGTAGAGAGTTTAAGAGAAATATTTCACAGTTTGTGACATTTCTGGAAGATAAATGGCTGAAAGAATTTATTTAGAAAGTCATCTATTTTTTTTTGCATTTGGAAATATATAAATTGGAGGTATTCTAATTCATATCATATAATAATAATAAAAATAAATAATATTTACATATTTATTAAAATTATATTATTTTCTAGGCATTAATAATAATAATATTCATTAAGTAATCAGTACATTAATAACATTATCTTGGTATTCAACAGAAGAATAATATTCTTTAGATATTCAATATAATATAATAATATCCACGTATTTATTAAAATATTCATTTACTAGGCCTAATAATAATCACGTGGTATTCAGTACAATAATCGCTATCTTGGTATTCAACAGAATAATAATATTCTTTAGATATTCAATATAGTAATAATATTCATCATGCTTTCAATACTCATTCAGTAAAATAATATTATTTACTAGACATTCAATGAAAACAATAATATTGACAAAAATTTTTACATATGATAATATTCAATAGTGTATTAATATTCATACTACTACTAAATCTTGATTTATTATTGCACACTACTAAAACTTGATTTATTAGGTAAACAAATTATGCCTTGAATCAAATGACAAAACTGCATTGAAATTCACTTTGACATATTAGGACTTATGAGAAACAAATGGTTGCGACAAAAGGAAACGAATATCGAATTAAAAAGTTGATGGGCATTGATCTTCTTGTGAAGACTGCGAATAGACGAATCGTTTATAACAGTTTTTGAAAAGCAACAAAAAAATGCAGGTATTTTCTACTTGGAAGACATAGCAACATCGGATTAATTCGTTATATAGACATGCAAATATTAGAAAAAAATACCCCGATCTGCGAAGAAAATTTAATTGAATACCAAAGAAATCGTAGAAAATACCTTTTTAGTGGATGTTGGAAAAGAAAGGAAAAAAAAGCATTATTTATTTATTATCAAATTTACAAACAAAAATTTCAACGCAACGCATTTAATGACTTCTATACAGTCTTTAGTGACTTCTATATAGTCTACTAAAGTAACTATAATCAAATATCCAAAGCATTCGTGTTGGCATTTCAGATAGAAATGACAGAACTGAAGTCCTTCCATAAACTGAGATTTTAGTATCATGACTGAATTCAAGCTTGCTATCACCAGAAGACTACATGCATAACTCTCCACCGCCATGTTAAACAATTTTTTAAGTGTGTTTTCTCCAAACTGTTACACATACACTTGGGCCGAATGATATATTATGTCAGTATATAATACGCCATTACAATATTCTATAGGACATTTTTCTATGTTTTGGACGAAAGAAATTTAATGTTTTAGTTCTTTTCTTTTTAATTCTTCCTCGCTTCCTGGCCATTATTTCTGGTTGATGGAATTCTTCTTGGTCCTTTTTCTGAACTTCAACATATTCAATAATGTTCTTTCTATCGTTCTGCTTATCTTGATGCCGATTAATATTTGATTTTCTTTAACTTTCAGATGATCATTTGCTTTATTCCATGAAGACTTTTTGTGGCTTACCACATCTTGTTATCTTAATTATTCTATCATAATCTTCTTAACGTTTGGTAATCAAAAATAACTAATTCGCAATTCTAAAGAAATACATTTGCTAAAGTCTTGCCATGGTATGTTGTAATTAGATAAATAATTACTAGATAATAAAAAAAAAAATTTCTAAGACGATAATTGTCTTTAATGTAAATCAGATCATTCAAACTTTGCATGGACAAATATTTATATATTAATATCGGAAGTTATTGTGAAGCAGACAAGTTTAATGAGTAGCCAAATCTATGCGAAATATTTATGAGATTTATTTAGACATAACAATATATTTTTTTAATTTTTTTAATGGAAAATATTTAAATAAAAATATTTAATATCCCTTCTAATGTCCCTTCTTTTATATCCCTATTTAATATACCCCATTTAATAACCCTTCTAGAATTTTTGGAATAAACTATAGTTTTTGTTACGTTAAAAAAACTTGAAATTTTAAATTATTTCTAAATTTTTTCTTGGAGTTATAAAAAAAAATCATGCGCATGCAAAAATGTTTGTGAATCATTGTTTGTATTACTATGTATTTCTTACTATGAACTGGAATTTTTTTATATATTACGCTCCATAAGAGATTATAGGGATTAAAATGAAAAATGCCCACAACAGAAAAATTTCTAGCCTCCAAAATAGAGATTGTACATTGACCCTTTGCATTTAATTAAACTCTTATCTTATTATTACCATAATTTTATTTCAGTTGAATCTCGTAAACTCAATTTTTTTTAAAAAAAATTGTTGGATTATCACTACTGTTTTTTATAGTTGACATCCCAGTATTACAAATAAAAAAGTATTTTGTATTAAAATATAGTATTAGAAATTTAAATTTAAAATTGGTGACAGAGAGGTCATCGCTTCACATTGTAAGTAAAGAATCAATTTACTCTTTATTTAATAATTATTTTTAGAATTTTTTTTATTGTTTTTTAGCGATAATTTTAACATTAATTTTGAATTCATATAAAAATGGTAATTAAAATTTTTAACAATATATATTTGGAATAATATATATTTTTTAATTTTTAATATAAAAAAATATATTTATTCCATTTTTAATATGACCATTTTTGAATATATATATATATATATATACATCACCTAATTTATATAAGAAACGTCAAAATTAATAATTGATATTCCCAATATAATTAATAATTTATATTGGACACATGATCAATTGTGACAAATTTGTATGAAATCAGAGATAAAAATGTGTAATTTATAAAACGTATTGTGCTGCCCTCTGCTGTAGGAGAAACAAAATAAAAATTAAGAATAAGGTGTGGTTAAATTCTGATAATTCCAATAGATGGCAGAACGAAGTTATTATTTCAACAAACGTTGAAAGAGAAAATCAATTAATACTATACGCAATATTTCAAATATCTACCATTTGTAAATAAATCTTCCAATTTTTTTGAATATCTTTAATATAAAACACAATTTATATTCTCCATTAAATTTATATTGTCCTGCACACCATTGAAAAATTCATCCTACTAAATCGTTAATATTATTAAACAACTAAACATTTAATAGGCTTGCTGATATTTATCAGTGAAAGAAAACATGTTACTTCAGAAATAAATTTCTTGAACTGAAACCATAGAAAGAATAGTTCTAACTTTTCAGTGCCATAATAGTTAAAAAGTAGTAAGGAAAATGTATTAAAAATATTATTAGTTAAAAATAGATCAGAGTATATAACTTTTATTTCAAAAGATTGAAAAGTCGTTAACTGTTTATACAATTTATATTAAAATATTGTTAGTGTGGGATCCAAAGGTATTTAAACAACCTTAGCATTTCTGCTCATTGATTGACAAAATCAAAATTACCAAATAACATGAAAAACAAATACAAAATTAAAATATGAATTGGAAGTATAAATGCAAGTCTAATTAAGAGACGAAACCTTTTTTTTTTTGACTAGGCAAGAAGTAAACATAAATTAGTTAATTTATAGTGAATAAGGTAAATTAAAAGTGAAAAATATAAGGACAAATTCGCGATTAATATAAGGAATTTTAGTTTCAATTGGACCTTATAGTTTTGGACTTATTATATGTTTCGTTTCTTAAGAATTTTTTTTTTTTTTTTTTATATTAAATAATGCGATGAATTGAAACAAATGAAATTCACAATGGAAATAAAATTTAAGAATATCAAAATCTGAAATAATTGTAAGTATAATATTTTTACAAAAGCCCTATTTAACGTTTATTTATATCTAATATATATATATATATATATATATTATTATATATAAATATATATATATATATATATATATATATATATATATAATAGTCCTATTTAACATTTATTAATATCTAATTTATATATATATATATATATATATATAAGAAATAACATGGTTTATAATATTCTGTGGATACGTATTCCTCAATAAAGTTGCATTGAGTGTGTCATAATAAATTTCGTTCAGGTTTTTAGGAATATTTTTTTTTGTTTTACTAATTTCTTTAAAGTTTTATGAATTTCCTAGATAACTTGCTTCAGGCTCGGTTTTTGTGTGTTTTGTTTAAATTTGTGTGTGTGTGTGTGTTTTCACCAATGGAATTCTTGCCTTTCAGCCTTTTGATATTTGTGCTGGCTTAATAATTTTCAATTTCGTTGCTATAGTTTATGCGCACATCGGATTTTGAAAGATTTTTTTTTTTTTTTTTAATTTTTCGATTGTGCCTGTGTTTTCCTGGTGTAGTCTCATTAAATATGTATATAAATTGTGAAATTGACATAAATGATGTAATCGATAAATGGGCAAAAGATAAACGAAGACTGAATTTAAATTTATATTTGTTTATGTATTTTTGTTTCGAAACTGAATTTTTATTTTTCTTGGAATGCTTCTTAATTTTAAGTTTCTTTTTTTTTAAGTTTACTAGTATGAACCAAATGAGTGTAATCTAAAAATTATTAATAAAATAATTAATATTTGCAATTTTGTCATCTGATACTTTTTCTATTACTTACAGTTTAGTATAAATTACTAAGCTTTCATAACGGCAAGCTTGATTTTTTTTTGAGTTCCCAAGACTTAAATTATGTATATAATTATGTCTTAAATGAAAATAACTAACAAACATTGAGGACGAATGACTAGTTTTTTTAGCGATGAACTTAAATAAACAAAATAATCCGATCATTTGCTTATTTACTTGAATTTTATAATGTCCCTTGCATTTTATAAAGTTATTGCATTTTATAATGTTACTTACTTTTTATAAAGTTACTTGCATTTTATAATACTCCTTGCATTCCATAATACTCCTTGCATTCCATAATGTTCCTTGCATTTTATAAAATTACTTGCATTTTATAATGTTCCTTGCATTTTATTAAGTTACTTGCGTTTTATAAGGTCCCTTGCATTTTATAAAGTTACTTGCATTTTATAATGCATACCCATGCAAAACTACGGTTTTCTATCGATGAGTGCTCTTTATCTACTTTTTTAAAATATGTATAACTCTAAAACAAGAAATATGAGTACTTTTAACAATATTTCATGTGACTGAAAATGTAAAATATTAGTATTGCAGCTTATTTGCAAAATTCTCAGCAAATAACATTAGTTTTATGAATAATTTTCTTTTCCTGCATTATATATTATCCATTTAAAGTTTTTATTCTAATTCTTTTTTTTTTTTTTTCGATGTAGTATATTAATATTTTTAATGATCGTTATGTTTCAATTAAAGATACTTGATAATTCGAATGCAAATAAATTTATAATGGTGCCTAGCAAGGCATACAATAAATCTTCAATTTCTTCTAATACTATTATTCCCTTTTTTGAATGAATTTATTTAAATATTGATATAAAATAAGCTGTAATACTTATTATTCATTTTCAACCGTTAATATATACATATTTCAGGGCAATGCGCGTACCGATCACGGAGTTCCTATGTGGTTTTTAAGAACCACGAAAACCTCCACATCTTAATGTTAGCTAGAATATCTGCACAAAAGGAAGGTGCTCAAATTTAAATGAGTAAGAATATTAGAAATAAAATAGAAGAATTTTAGAAAAACATCTCCTGCTTGAGAATAATTAAAGCAGAAGATCGAAAAAGCAAAAATTATCGGTACAATTAGGTGTCCGTTCCACGATGCCCCCCCAAAAAAAAAAAAAATTAATTTAAAATTAAACTTAAAAATTTAAAATTTTTAAAAGAAAAATAAAATTCAAAATAAAATTCAAAAGAAAGTAAAAATAAAATTAAATTAAATAAAATGATACAAAATTACAATCAGGTTACATAGTCAGCAAAGCAGTGGGTACAGAAAGTATATACATGTCTTTGACAGAAAATCAGATAAATTAAGTATGTTTAAAAAATTAGGGCTTTTTAATATTCAAATACGGTATATTAGGGTATTTACGTGAATCTTGTATTTACGACAAGAATGTCTGGTATTAGTGCATCAATTTGATTTCCATCATCAAACAGATGAATGGAAATTATCCTAGAAATATCATTAAGAGAAAGAAAGAGAAATTCCTAGTATCATTTTTTTGCTAGATGAGGACACGCACGTGATATGCTTTGAACATAAAGTCTCTGGTGTAAAAAAAAATTTTACTTATATTTCATATAGCTTTGCTTCTTTAAAAAATGTTCAAAATAATTAAATTTATAATTTTTGTCGATTGACAGCCGTATATATGTAACGGATTCAAACATTAAATTTGAAAATTAGCATTGCAATGATCATTATGAGCTGCTAAAAAATTGCTCATTTTCTCAATTTAAAAATAAACACAGAAAATTTGATTTCAACCCAAATAACTTTTGATATATTCACTTAATATTAAAAATGTTTTGAGAAAGTTTCACAATGATCAGTTTATTTATTGTTTATGATAATTCTGGTTTTTTTTTTCCATCCACCCTTA
The DNA here is from genome assembly GCA_021605095.1 of Caerostris extrusa. NCBI lineage: Eukaryota > Metazoa > Arthropoda > Arachnida > Araneae > Araneidae > Caerostris > Caerostris extrusa. Next base: position 11,359 of record BPLR01009064.1, on the reverse strand, counting down.
ATTTGAGATAAAATGTAAAATATAAAATGTTAAAATAATAAAAATATAATATGTTAATTTGATTTCATGATATATTATTTATGGTAGAAAAGCTTTAAAGATCAGTATATTATAATAATTTTTAAAGTTTCCTTATTTTTTTAAATTTGCGGAGTGACTGTTATAATGCAAAGCAGTTATTCATCATCATCATCATCATCATGAACCCTTATTTTTATTGAATGTAGGATGATTTAAAATTCAGGGAGTAAATTTTTGTGTTGGACATACTAAATTTATAGCAAAATCAGCAAGAAGATCTTAAAAGACAAATATATTGGGTTGGTGTATAATTATCAGGCGTTTCTTTGGCGTGCTATATTTTAATGAAAATTTACAATGTTTTATAAATTTATAAATGAAAATACCTTTTATTCTTACGCTATAAAAATGCGTGTCAGTAATCATACTCATATTCGTCATATTATGCTGTACCACTTTGAGAATGTAATGGAAAGCAGGGCTGTCAATTCTCGATCTCAACGAACTTTTCGCTGAGGGCACAATCAGCCAAAGTCGATGCAGGGAAATGTTTGCCCGTTTCACATCTGGTGACACTAGCTTGGAAGATAGTAAGCCAAGAAGAGGTCGACCATCGGTTTCAACGACCAGGCACTTTTGGCAATCGTGGAAGCGGACGAAAGCTTGACAACTCGAACGCTGGCTGACAACTTCAATGTGGACCATTCAACCAACTTTCGTCGTCTCAAAAAGCTTGGAAAGGTATGGAAATTGGCTGGATGGGTTCCCTACGAAACGAGCTGGGTCCGTTTCTGAAGGATCTTGTCGCTGGGAATGAATCATGGCTTCTCTTCAAAAACCTCAAAGGAAAGAAGTTCTGCGTTATGACGATTTCAATAAATTAATTGCGGATGTCAAAGCATGCATTGCCTGCAAGAACTTTGAATTCTTTGCACGTGAAAGCGACCATCTTTCAAGCAAATGGGAAGTAATTATTGAAGTAAATGGTGACTAAGCTCCGGGGTAATCTTTAAAAAATTTTATGATTCCTTTTTCATAATAAATAGTGTTCATGAACGCCTGAAAATATCGTTTAAAAAGCTTGATAATTACGCACTGAACTAATAAAAGTGGTCCAAAATAAAATTGTTCTATAAAAATATCCATATATATTATAAAATAAATTATAAAACAAAATATTTTATTTTTATAACTAATATTAAAAACAAATAAAAAGAAGTGCATATATTTGTTTTTTTTAAAAAAATTATGGGGAACTTATACAAATTTAGAATTGAAAGAAAACAGGGTTAAATATAAAATTTTGATTAGAGTTGCTGTTGTTATTTTATTTACTACACATAATTGTAGTTATAATTGATAATTAACAGTAATTTACATTTATTGTTTGGAAATATTAAACTAAATTCATTTTTTTTTCATTGTTTTCTAAAAAAAAAAAAAAGAAAGAAAGAAAGGTATAATATAAAATGAATACTTCTCTTGAAAGAGACTACATTCAGGAAATAATGGAAAAGGAAAAATAGCCGAAGACAAATTGTGTGAAGAATAATGTAATTCAATAATTCCGCTCAGAAACTATTCTAAGTTGAATGGCGTGCTGCTAGGTAATGCATTTTGTTGATTTATTGCACACTTTTGTATTTGACTGGCTCAGAATTATTTTAGCGTAGTAAAGCCACGCGTGTTTAAATGAATGAGAAAACTTATATTTATTTTTACATAATATAAGCAATTATTAGGTTTTTAAATACTAATTATACCGAAGAAAGCAGCAGTATTTATTGCTTTATTTTTGTATGATGATTTAATTTATTTATCTAAAACTATTTGTAATTTATTTGAATTATTAAATTTAAAAATTTCTAATTTATCTAAAACTATCTATTTATCTAATGTTGTTTATACCTATACAAATATAGTTACAATGTTAACTAAAAATAATTTTTAAAAATTTAGATGCATTAGAGTAAAATATCTGGATCAAAATTAATTTTACATATATTAGCTTAAAAAAACTGTATCAAAATTAAAGAGTGGGTGAGTGGGTGGGTGAGTGAAAATCCACTGTGAGTGAATGCATGCATGCAACATGAATGACATTTAGTTATAGTGATTTGAAACAATACAAAAATTTTATATCCACTTTTTATACTCGGATGACAATGCAAAAAATTTATTATTTGCATACCTGCAGAAAGATAGTTGGGTGGTCCAAAACATGTCTAAGTATATAACGGGCAAACATCCAGTTTTTCTTCAATGTTTCTTATCGTTTCGATGGTTGTTTTGTATGTTGAATGTAAACTTTACTTACAACAATTTTATATGAAAACAAAGATTTTTAACTATTTACTGCGAGTTGTGATATTTATTATTTTAATAATCTCACATCATGTAACTATGTCTACTAATGATCTTTGTTCAGCCTTGGCAGTACAATACTGTGATTGTCTCGTACAGTAGATATTGCGGGGGTGTTTGAACTCTGACTGCAGGGACACCCCAAATGTTTAAACTTGATTAGGCCTTCATTAACTTTGATATGTTCCTGGAACCACTCTTTAAAAGACCAGAAATTTTATGCAACTGTAACAAATATGATTCATGGTCTGCTATGCCTAGAGGGTCCCAAATTGAAATACAAAGCAAAAACCGCCACCACCGGCCTGTTGACCTTCATTGAGGGAAATAATGTTACAAGGAACGACGTGATGAATGAAACATGTTATTGCAAAATGTATTGCGTAATTATATTAAAGAAAAATATTTTCATTTTCTTTCTTGCATTTGGTAGAACAAATTCGCTGATCGCATCTTCAAATGATAAACTGTGTAGTTTGTCATTTTCTATGCATATGAAACTGACGGAGCATAATTTATCTTGAATCTTCTAATTTTATTAAGAATTAAAACTTTTTGCAGTGTTATTGTACTGAAGCTCTCTGTTTAAACTTGACTTTAACGCATGCATCACAAGTATAATTAAAATAAACTGGTTCAAAATTGTCTAAATCATCATCTGTATCATCCCTAATGTGCTTCTTCTAAATCTGCGTTTCTTGTATTCAACATCTTGCATTTTTTTCTTTGCTCGTAGAATGATAGAAGATTCCTGGAACTTTTAACAAAATCCTAAAATGAATCATACAATTTCTTACATAACAGTCAGACTAATTTGGAGGTTTTGTAGTGATTAACTAGTCTTGTGAAATATATCCAGCAAGTAACTCCACAAACATAACATTATCATGAATTCATACTCATCCAATTTATTCAATATATTTATGGCTTGATTTCTTAATTCGCCTTTGTCTGTAGTACCAATATACAGCTGTTGCAATGCAGGAATTATTCCATCATAACTGTCAAGTATCATAACCATTGAATGTGATTCCCATGTAATCTTTGACAAATATTTTGGAACTTTTGAATCATCTTTGAAGAAAGATAACAGTAATGTTCATCTATGTGAAGATAATGAAAAGGAATTATATATTTCTTGAGTAATCCCAATAAAGTTTACTGCAAATAAGCAACAGTAAAATGCTGCTTTACCAACAATGATCAGCACAAAAAATGTTCAAAACATACTTATTAATGTACAATATTATTTCTTGCGTACCTTGGCCACATATATTGGTATCCTTATCATATAACTGGCCTCTACACTTCCTAATATTTTTTTTTTTTTTTTGCCCATTCTAAGATAGCGTATCATCGTAACTATACTTTCCCATGTGTGACTTCCCATATCAGGGAAGGTTAAAAAACATTCAATAGGGTATCCATCATATGATAAAACATATCTCACAATAAGAATGAGCTGAAGGATATAAGTTTGGAAAGGAATCTTCAGTTAAACTAAAGTACCTTGTAATCATCATTCACGATTATGTAATTATTTTGATAAATTTACACGCATTGGCATAGAAATTTAAGATGTGATACAAGGTTTTCTAGAAAAGGATCTAATTTTTCCATACGTTTGAGCAATCCAAGGAGAAGAACCAAATATTTCCTGACCTTCTCTAAAAGGTAAACTGCCATAGTAATTATGATTGCCAATACTCGTTTAACATTTTTCCAGTACGGTAGAACCTCTACAACTCGAAAAACATTTTTGTTTCCTTCCCTTCAAGCTCCAAAACCTCCATTACTCGAAATTTCAACCGTCTATAAGTCGAAATAATTAGTCAATCCCCACAAGCCATTTTGGTATGTTTCCCTCCGTATCTCGAAAAAAAAAAAATTGGACCTTTGTATCTCGAACATAAGCAATGTTTGATTTCACAATCATTTTTACAACCTTTACAACTCGATCATTTGGAACTAATTACCTCTATAGCTCAAAGAAAAATAAGTTACCGACTTTAAGGATTTGCCGACAATGCACGTCATTGTTTCTTACAAAACAATGTTTGAGTATATAGTAAATAGAATAACCAATTCTATGAAATAGCAACTCGGAAGAAAAAGAATTTTCTGCTCTTTATGGCTTAGATAATGCTATAGATAGAGAATGATCGAGTTGTTTAAAGCAAAATAATAATAATAATAATAATAATAATAATAATAACTGACTTCTTTAATACACATTATTTTTAATTTTAAAGTGGTTTCAGAAATATTTTGATTTTTTGTTGTAGTACATAATATAACTTTTAAATTTAAAAATTAAATTAACATAAAATAATTTTATTTTTATTTTGTTTTCATCAGACACAGCACTACAAAAGTTTCAAAAATAATTTTAAACAATGGTTTTCATTGCATTATCTTTGATATATATTCAATGTAGTTTTCTTGTCACCCTAGAAATAAGTTTGTCTAAATTCATCGTAAAATTATATATACACTGGTGTGCAAAACTTAAGCATCAATGTAAAAATTTAGCAGATAGTCATGAAATTGCAGAAAAGGAGGTCTGTAGATCAGTACAATGAACACGTAAGTCAATAGAAACGTCATGCGTATGCAAATATCAGGAACGAAACGTTGGAGGCGACGTGAGCGTACGCAAAACGCGTGATGCTCAACAGTAGAATAAAAGGAAGGACGGAGACGCAATTCAACATATTCACTGCAAATGCCAGTGAGTCAGTTCTTGAAATATGGCTAGAAGAAATCACTTGGACGACTTCACACGAGGAAGAATCATCGGAAAGCTGGAGGATAGGCGTACTGTCACCAGTGTAGCTGTAGAGTTCGGAATCAACAAAACTGCCGTTTCGCGCTCTTGGAAAGCGTTCCAAACCACAGGTACAGATGTTAGAAAGGTTGGTGGTGGCCTCCCGAGGAAGACCTGCAGGGGATGACCGATATATCGCCCTGCAGTCTAAAAGAGGCCGACAGCAGTCAGCAAGCACCATTACTCAGCAACTTTGTACAGCAACGGGACGGCAATTGTTGCGGTTTACTGTGGCCAGATGCCTTCACAAAAGTGGGCCTATTTGCCCGCCGTCCTGAACGCTGCCTCCCGTTGAAAGTTGGCCTCCGACGCCACCGTTTACAGGGGTGCAGAGAGCACAAAACTGGACAACTGATCAATGGAGTCGTGTCCTCTTCACGGATGAGAGTAGGTTCTGTACCAGAAGCGATTCTCGACGCATTTTGATTTGGAGAGAGGTCGGGATCCGGTTTTATCCCAGTAACCTCAAGGAAAGACACCGTTATGGTTGTTCTGGAGTGCTTGTCTGGGGAGGCATTTTGCTGAACGGGTGAATTGAGCTCCACATTTTCGACAGAGGGTCTGTAACCGGGGATCGCTATTGTGAGGAGGTACTCCTTCCCCATGGGCGTCTGTTCCGAGGTGCCATTGGCCCAGACTTCATTTTTATGGATGACAATACATGGCCACATCGGACTCTTGCTGTTGAGGAGCTACTGGAAAGTGTAGATATCACTCGAATGGATTGGTCAGCGTACTCCCAGATTTAAATCCCATCGGACATGTGTGGGATGCTTTGGGGAGACGCATTACAGCACGCTTACATCCTCCAGAGAACACCCAACAACTCAAACAGCTGCTGATTGAGGAATGGGCACTCCTATCGCAAGAAATGTTGCACCAGCTTGTTCTGAATATGCGGAGACGGTGCGAAGCAACCATTGCAGTGAGGGGGAGGGCATATCCCATATTAAGGAACATCTGCTTGTTGTTCTTCCTCTTGGATAGACAATCATAAATCACGATACTATGAGTTCAATAAAGCTTGTTTTGTTTGATTCCATACCGTATGCATTGTATTCCTTTTTCAGCGCCGATGCTTTCGTCATCCTTTACGTACATAATACGCTCCCTCATTTCTAAATGTCATGTCTCTCAGATGATTTGTCGTGGAGTTATGGCAAAAACCCACCTGTTGCTTAAGTTTTGCACACCAGTGTATAATTTGCAATGAATAGTATGCTAAAGTAAATCATATAAATGAATGGACATCAGTGGTATTGACCATTACTTATAAAATAAAAAGGTAATTTTATTGAGAAATAGTGTGATTTTCAAAAGTATGGCATGATGAAACAGCTCTGCATTATTATATGTTTTATGAGATTTAGCTATGTCGATGCAGTTAATTCATCAGATCTTGAATAAATTTTTATTTTATTTTTGGTAACTCTTCATTTTCTGATGGGACTGTCTTGGAAAGTCAACGAATTTTTTATTAGTTAATGCTATGCTATTACCTTGTCATTCAGACTTCACAAGGGGAAGCATTCAATTACACAACTGGAAAAAAGAATTTTGAATATGCTGTCAGCTTGCAAAATGATGTAACAGTCAAGTATACGTTTGATAGACGTTATATGGATGTTAATCAACATCATAACATTTAAAACGGATGAACAGTATGTTAAAAGCGGTTCACCACTGATCTTGATTATCAGATCAAGCCCAAGATATATTATAAGGCCCTAAAATAACTATCACTATTGAATACGTTTCCCGCCAGTTCCATCAAAAAATTAATTTTACAAAAATAGAAAAAAATTGTAGAAATATTCATTATTCTATTCCAACAAGAAAAACAATCTGATATCATGAATGTTTTTTAACAACTAGATTTTACTGGAAATAATTTAAACTGGTATACCACAGTTTTATCAAAATGGTACAATGCTCCTGCTGCCATCTATTGTCCATATATTAAAATAAAACACGAATGAAATAATAACTAAAAATTAAGAATGCATAATAAAAGGGCACAAAATAGTATAAACTGCTAAAGGTAAATAAAAAATGTATAATATCGTTCTATTGTCAGTAATTTCACTTTAATGCAACAATGCGAGCATACATAATTATTATATGATTAAATAATATTAAGTATACATGTGTCGGATTTCACTTATAATGCAACAATATGATCTTCAGGAAACTTTAAAAAAAAAAAAAAAAAAAACATGGAAAATTCTCAAGACGAAGTAGTATCTAATTTTTTAGGCTTTATACATGTTTTTGACATAGAGAACCGTCATTCAAATACTAAAAGATTTATAAGATTCGAACCCGACTTCTCATTCGCCACAAGCCATGCTTTTTAACATTTTAGATGGAGATTTGTATCGTACTGCCATCTTCTGAGAAAACATTCATAAAAAATGAATATAATAAATATAAATTCAATTAGAGAGAAAATTCAGTACTTAAAGAATCAATAATACTTAAAATTTTATACAAAATATCATTTAATAGAATAATGGCGAGTTTCTTTTTTTAATTTTAATAGTTTTTCGTATTTCTTTATTTGAGCAGTTAAAACTGTAATTTAAGACCATATAATTTTAAATTATAGATAAAAAAATGTAAAACTTTATTTTTAAAAATCTGTGTTTATTTTTAATTATTTATTTTAATAAGAATGAAAAACGCACATCAAAGGGCATTTAGTAACAACAAGTAATATAAAAAAAAAAAAAATTTTAAGTCAATTCCCACTTTTTTTTTCACTGTATTATAAAATCCTTTATAAATGATTTTCATTCATTTTTTTTAAGTTAGAGAAAATTCTCTCTCACATCACTTCCATCTCTCTCTCACTAATTTATTCACATGTTTCATTTTCCATTTTGTTCCCTCCCTTGACTCATACTAGAACCCAGAATGAAATAAATTATAGTTTATAAAAACTAAAAAAAACACGCTTTTAGAGTTAATCAAACTAAAAAGTAAAAAATAATTGTTAACATAAGAATAAAATGACTGACGAGAAAATGAATGTCACTGTTCTAAAAGCGTGGGGTGCTTTGCATGACATTTTTTAAAGTAACTCTGCATTTTGGAATGAAACTAAACGATTGATATCGAGCGTGTTTTTAGTTTTTTAAACTAAAATTTATTTTTTACTTTGATTAACTCTAAAAGCGTGTTTTTAAACTATAATTTATTTTTTACTTTTATTGACTCTAAAAACGTGTTTTTTAATGTTTTTAAACATTTAAATGAGTCCCGGTACGGAGGACTGGAACTATAGTTCATACAATAATTTAATTGTGAGAAAAACAAAGGCTAAATGCGAATATGTCGAGCCAGCCAAGATTCGAACAGGGAATCTCCTGATCCGTAGATCCGTTGTGCCACTGTCCCACGTAGGTTTGAATGTCTTATGTACTTTCATTCTACATGGGTCAAATTGCTCTTCATAAGTTAAAATAAACTCACTAATCCTGGCGATCCTAATCATGATGAGATAATAAACTTATCAAAGTATTTTAGTGTCGTCGGCCCTTGATAAGTCTACAACGTTCAAATTAAATCTGATCGCTTAAAGTAGGATAAAATCGAGCCCACAGAGTCAGTTACAAACAAACATACAGGTGAAACTAATAAAAGCGTATTAAAAGAATCTGAAAAGTATTTTTTTCAGCGATCTACACGCTTCGCAACTAACGGTATTTATTTCTAAAGTTATATCCTCCTAAATATCTTTTGTTCTAATGCAGCTAGCAAACACTTAGACAGCTTGGTCTTGGATGCCTTAAGGCAAGCGCTGCACAGACATTACTCACTTTTCATTATCCAGGGGGCGCGTGTAACTTGAAGATAAGCCACGGAGTAACAATGCCCCCACAACGCTCTACGATACTAGTAGGGACCGGGACCTACGGTTTAAAGTGGATTCCGAACCACTACAAACATCCTTGGCACAGCCGAGATTCGAACCCGAAACCTGTGGTACCGAGCGCTCGCCACTCGGCCATTCGGGCCCCCTGCTAAATATCTTATATAAATACATTTTTTTCTCCCATATAAAACTAAATTTAATTTATAAAATTAAATTAATGAATTAATATTTGAGAAATCAAGTATCCTCTGCTACAAGTTCAAAAAAAATGTATTTAACTTGAATGGATGAATAAAAAGTATTTTATTAACGATTGAAAATTTGAACAAGATATACACTCAAGAGCCAAATCATTATGATTACCTGTTAACAACGAGTTGGCCCACCTTTGGCGCGCAACGCAGCCAACCCTTGGCATGAACGCCACAAGTCCTTGGTAGATGGCGGGAGACAGATTGTACCAGATGTTTAAGCAACGGTCACGCAAATCCGAGATATTGCGAATTGGTGGTCTTTGAGCTGCCGTCCCAGGACATCCCAAATCTGTTCTATCGGTTTGACATCCGGTGAGTTAGGCGGCCAGGACATTAACTGGAATTCAGCATCATGTTCCTGGAACCACTCCAACGCAATTTTAGCCTTGTGACCAGGGGCGTTGTCCTGTTGGAACATCCCATTTCCAGCTGGAAAACAGAGGCCATGTAATTGTGCAACTGGTCCGCAATGATGTTCAGATACCCTCAGCATTCATGGTCTGCTCTACCACAACCACGGGTCCCAGAGACGCCCAAGAGAACGTCCCAAAGCATAATACCGCCGCCACCGGCCTGTGTATGACCTACTGTACATTGAGAGAGCAACTGTTCGCCTGGATGACGGCGTATCCTGACATGGCCATCGGCGTGATGAATGACAAACCGTGATTCATCTGACCAGGCAACTCTCCCCACTGATCCATGGACCAGTCACGATGTTCCCGGGCCCAGCGCAGGCGCAGTTGTTGATGACGCTTGGTCCACGAGTGGGACGTTTGCTGCGTAGCCCCATATCCAACAGTGTCCGCTGAACAGTGTGCTTCGATACTATTCTACTTGGCCCTGCATTGTATTGGGCTGTCAGCTGAGCCACTGTCTGGCTCCGGTTTTGCTTCACCATGCGGACATTCTCCGACGATCTTTTTCTTTGATAGCGTGTAGACGTCCACCACCATGTCCTCTACTGCTGGTTTCACCGTCATTCATCCACTTTGCATAAGTACTAACAAGTGTAGATCGCGAACAACCCACGAGTGGTGCAGTTTTGGAAATACTTGTTCCGAGCCTTCAAGCCATTACAATCTGCCCTCTATCAAAGTCGCTTAGTTCCGCAGCCTTCCCATCACACACAGAAGTAAGTGAAAGAATGATTCTTCAGACTCTCCAGCAGCAGTTAAATACCACTTCCACCTGATCACGTGCCTTCCACGTCATCCAGGCGAGTTCATTGCAAAATGTAGGGGTGGTCATAATGTTTGGGCTCTTGAGTGTATATAGAGGAATGTGAACTAATAGTAGGAATTGAAAAATGAAGTTAAAAAAGGAAATCATAATATATTGCGTTGCCAGCTCTAAAAAATTCACAAAAAATGTTTTCTTTTTTCTCTTTTGCATGGAATATATTATTGAAATTAAAGATATCAATATGTTATTTTCTATCATTCAAAATTTAGTTCAATTTTAACAGGCTTCAGCAATAAAATTAAAAATTATTGTTCAATTTTCATCCATAGATTTGTGATATTATAAGAATGTTATATAATAATAAAAACAAATATTTAAAAATATATATATTCTGTCTTTATTTTTTTAATCTAATCTCAAAAACATTAATTTATTTTCAAATCCCAATAATGACATCAGAATTTACAAGTGGCATTTTCTTGTACTAAATTCTTAATAGAAATCAAACAATTCAACTACGAACTTGATTTAAACAATAATAATGTGCTTTATATCTTTTTGTATTTATTTTACATTTAATGATTTCATCAAAATGGGGAAGACCTTATTTATTCATTTCTTGTTGTCTGAAAGTAATAAGTATTTCCACAAAAAATATTTTATTAGGTAGATATGTATATGCCCCCACAAATAGTTGTTAACTTAAACAGTAAAAGGGTTTTGAAATAGTTATACATCTTTTTTTTGTAGCAACTCACACTTCATAAAATTTTACTACTCACGTATTCATGTTTATTTGAAGGAAATTTTTTGAAGCAGAAGATTATTAGC
>BPLR01009062.1:0-57286 GCA_021605095.1 Caerostris extrusa | reverse complement strand
TACGTATTGCATATTAGCGAAATTTTCTTGATACGCTAAATTATAGTTTTAGAAATTTTACCTTATTAATTCGTAAGCCGAATTTTTAAATTCATTTTATTATAAAACGTATTCAGCACAGAAAATCTTTGTTCCTTTTGAATCACATTATCATAAGATTTAGAAAAATATCGATAAATAAAATGTACACTTAAGTTTTCCATCTTCTTTAAATAAATGTAGCAAAGCATGAACATCACTTAGCAAAACATTTGAAAAGAAAACATATTTAAGTGCATTACAGCTCCTCTCCAATTCCCAAGACACTTTAACCATTCTTCAAAAAAACACCCTCTTTTAACCCAGAAACACCACATCATAGTAGTGTGGGAAAACCTCAAAAACATAACAGAATCTTCCATCTACAAATATTTTTCTCGCCTTTAAATCCATAAAAAATGTATACTATAAGAGGACATTGTTAACTTAAAAACAAAGTTAACAACTAAAACCACTTTAAATCTAATCCGACAATGTAGTAAAGGTTTTTGTTTTTTTAACTTGTATCAAAAGTTACTGATCCCTGAGTGAGATATATTTTTCTAACTTCCACCCCACTGAAGACGGAACATATCGACTGGACCCTCCAAACTCGGTAGAAAAACCGACACGGAAAATGCACTCAATAGTATTGAAGTTCTGTAGACATCGTCGTGACGCACTTCTGCACCCGGCATGTCCGATGACACATACTCCGAATCTTTTTCAATTTTCCACCTTATTGATGCTTGTTCACACAGAGTGATTGGATCAGTCCATCTTCAATAAACATCATTCCCCACTCCCCCCCTGCCCCATATGTGTCCACATGCCAATGTCCTCTCTTCCCGTGAGATAAACTGGTGTCCCCAAGTCATCTGTCCTCATCCGGAAAGATGTGGGGAAAAGTGGACCCATCGATGGCGGGGAATTGGCGTACCGACCATTCCAGTTTTCTCGCGTCCATCCACGAATCCGGTTTTAAGCTTGTGTCATTCAAGATTGAGATAAGTTCTGTCCCGTCATCACACGGGAATCGAGAAGTGATATCGCAGAACGGGCGGACTTTGTCATTTGTACAAATGTTATGGCTTATGGAAAGGTTTATCTTTCTGTTTCTGGTCACCAGAGGTTCATTTCTGGAGAAATAAAAGGAAGGGGTTTATTGATGTTTAGATCGTTTAGCTCAATGTGTGTGTGGAGTTTCGGAGATTCTATATTTTGTATCATTAAGAAAAAAAAAGGATTCTTTTGAGTAATGAGTGAGGTTACCTTGTTTGTTATTTATGTATGAAACTTAAAATATAATTCAAGCTAAAAATAGTTTTATTTAATAAAAACTAAGCTGAAATAATTTTATTTTAGGATTTCATACATAATAACAAACAAAATTCATAACTGATGCCTTGGCTCTTATTACCATTACTAAAGGAATCTTGGGTTTTTTTCTAATGATACTGCATTGAATAGATAGACATAACATAATGTTACGCCCTATTCAATGCTGTATGTTATATTGGAATTGTAACGAAAAACGCTATATCAATTCGTAACTTTTTTTTTACGAATTAACTGTAACAATATGTCTGGAGTTTAGTAGAAAACTTTAAGACTATTGTTGCCGGTCACGTGAAGACGCTTTGATAGTTACTACCAAAAAGGTAACTTAATTAACTAATTTTAACCAATACATAACTTAGTTTTTATAACAAATAGGGTTGAAAGTGGTCATAAAACATGATTATGTAGCAGCGCGTGATAGACTTTAGATAAAAAAAAATTTTCAATGCACCATCACGTGCTAGCACGTGACGAGTAAAAATGTGGCAAAATAATTGAAATAAGTGACAAAATGAACTATTTTTTGTATGATACTTTAACACTCAGAAATGTTTAATATAATTGAATTGTAATAAATTGGTGACAATGATATTATTACTGCAAACCTTTGGATGAAATGAATTCTTCATTGACTGGCATATCTTCGTAACTGGTGACTCGTATAAGTCATAAATCGTCCGAAAAATCAGCCAACGCATTTGTAATCTTATCATCTGTTAGAAGCTTATTAGATTGCAATTTTCTTTTCCTGAACTAAAGTCTCTGCAGACTAAAAGTTTCTACAACTCATATCACAAGATATTTTATAATTACTAATAAAGCCATAAATTCGAAATCACATACCTTTATAACTAGCTTCTGACATTTGCACGATACCAATACCAAAAAACATACCTAACCTATATTTTCAATGTTTCTTTTATTGAAAATCAGTTATTTTATGTATTGAAATAACGACAAAACAATGTCAGGCTAATTTTCTTTTACAAAAAATAGTTCACTCAAATGAAATATTTTTAAGGAAATAATAAATCGTGTTTTCGACATATATATTTTATTTTTATATTTATTACTATCATTTGCAATTTAATTGCTCTTAAAAATTTTTTTTTAAATTTGTGAGATTTAAAAATATGCATTAATTTATTTGTGTTAAATTATTCTTATTACTTTAAATTAAAAAAAAACATAATGAAAGACATTTAAAGGGTTATTGAATTAGAATTTAACATATAAACTTTCTACTCTGCGGAGTAGAGGGCTTGTTCACCACAACCGAATTAAAAAAATATCTAAATATAATTGACTTGCCAAATTAAAGAGATCTCTTAATATAATTGGGATATGGTGCTGGTGTTGGGAAAAATAGTTGGGGATGTGGTTTGGACTGTCGTTCTATCGGCCATTTTGTGCACACTTTAGGTTAATTAGACCTACAGCTTAACGTGGATACCGAACCACTAACAAACATCCATGCCAGGATTCGAACATGAAGCCAAAATGGTACCAAAGGCCAGAGCGCTAGCCAGTTGGTCATCAGGCCACCAAAAAGAGTTAAGAAGAAATGAATCTATGTACATATATATGTTACTCCTGAGAGGACCAATATGAAGGTAGTGCAAAAAGTCGTTAATGGTGTACCTTATATAATACTGAATTTACTATATGTCTTCAAATTCTAATGATAATGGAAAATCTTGAAAATGATCTTGGTTGTACGTGTTAGGATTTGGAAATTTTTTCACTTTATCCTAACTATGATCAATAAAATTCTTTAGCAAAACATGTGGAATAAATCACGGAAATGTTGCGTTATTTATTCTGGGAACTCAAACCTTTCTAGGATTAGCCTTATTTCTTGACAACTAGCTGAAAAAAAAAAGCAGAATATAAATGAAATAAATGAATTGAAAATAAAATAAAAGAATAAAATGACTACTTTATCCTCTTCTTTTGTCGTACAGCTATAAACAAGATAAGAAGTGAGAAAAATTAGTTTTTCTCAAATTTCTAGAAAAGAAAGAAAGAAAGAAAAAAAAAAAAAAAAGAGAAGATCAAATCGACTCATATAGACATTCGTATCAATGTAATCTGAGGTGACTTTTCACTTCGGTGTTATTCAGCTAAAGAAGAAATCTGGGCCATAGATCCTGCTTTTATATTACGTGTCCAGATAACGGATTTTAAGGAAGAAAAGTTCCTTTCGACTCTTAATGTCTTTATTTGGGAGATACACACTAATACAATGTCAACATTGATTGCTGTGTGTGTAAATTGCATGAGTTCCCTATCTGTAAATCACAATAAATACATGTTTTTAATGGCTACAATTTACAACCCAAAGAAGCTTAATGTCATTATTTTGGAAGATACACACTAATAACAATGTCAACATTGATTGCGTGTGTGTATATTGTATTAATTCCTCTCTCTGTAAATCACAAATGATTTCATTTTGTTAATGTTTTTTGCAATTTACAACTCAAAGAAGTGAGTTCGTTTTCATAACATTATGTTAAGTTAAATGTAATTCTTTTACATGCGTATCAAATAAAATATTCGTAATATGCAAACTGTTAGTCATTTAAGCATCCACAAATGACCATGGATAAGATGACGAAATGTTGTATTTAAAATTAAATTCTTTTTAAATATTCGACACATAAAATATATTTTAACATTGAAAATTGTAGAAATGACAAAACTAAAAGTTTTGAACTCAATATCACAAAATGATGTCGATGCAATAATCGGACACAGGATTCAAATTCCAACAATGCATAAACAATATCTCTTATTACATAAAGACGCAAAAATTTACATTTCTGATTTTTTTACTTTCGAAAATGTTTATTTTCGGTCATTAAAACATTTTGAATTGCACAATGTTATAAAAATTCTGGAAAAAAAAGAAAAATATATAATTATACTTAATTTTTTTAATGTGTCGTATCATCGAGAATTCTAGATTTTATGTTGTAACTTTTTCCATGATATAAAACTAGCTTTGTTGTTACCCATACTTAAATTCAACCCAAGGAATACAAAAAAAAGAAAAAAAGTGGCTACCGATGTTCACCGTGGTTAAAAACATAATCAAGTTCAAAGTCAACACATGAACTCCATTAAACGCCATATCAAAGATTGATTTTATTAATAACCATTACGTGAGAAGGGTTGGTTTATTAAGATCCGAAAAATTGCTGTTCTATCTAAAAGCAGGATGAAGTTTGAAATTCATAGCAGAATGAAATATTTTTTGTTTTACTTTTGCACTCCAATAGATATTGTTTATAATTAGAAATTTTTTTTTATTCCCAATGGCAAGGCACAAAAAGGGAAAAAAATACAAAATAAAGAAGAAAATGCACACAAAAAGAGTTCAACAAAATTGACCGAAGTCATTGTCTTAAGAGTTCTCTAGCTTGCCAGCATCTCGAGCTCGATTCATTAGTTCTGCCAAATCACAAATCACAAAGATTGCAGTTTGGTTCGTAAAATTCCCAATTTGATGTAGATGTTCATTAGATTAGTTCTTTTTTATTGAGACAAGTCACCAGCATTCCATTGCAATACACGCAGACCAACCGGACGATGGTCAGGATAGCAGCAGAGCTCATGCCGTAAACTGTAAACCACTTAGATGTATAGAACGTTGTCCAGGGTACATCACTAGGAGGCTGGTCTACATTGCACCTCTTTATAATTAGAAATCATTTCACTAAAAGCTATCTAATATTTCTCACAATAAATGTCCAATAGATTTAACCGAAAAGAAGAAAGATTTAACACCCAGTGAAAAAGAGGGGGACTGTATAAATAGGGTGTCGTTTTCAAATAATAAGTTCAAGTTCAATTTTATCGTAAATAAAACACAGTTGCTAACTCAGAGTAAGAATAAAAAAACAGTGCGCATCGGGACTGAGGATTGGAAAGCGCCAAGTTGCAAGAAGTCTGTTTGAAAGTGTGTTTGTTTTTTAACAATTCGCTTCCGACTATACATTCAAAAAAAAAAAAAAAAAAAAATGCATATCTTAGTAAAACCGTGCCACTCCTCAAAAATTATTACATGACCGTTGAATCAGCTTATATAGTATATTGAAGGATGAATGAACTTAGTTGATAAAGAGTACTGAACTCACACATTCTTTTTTGCAAAGTAGACATCATTCAAAAAGAATTTTGCGTAATTAAACAACATAATTAATCAAAAAAAAAAAGGAATGTCTTTCATTGTTAATATTTAATTTTAAATTATCAATAATTATTACTAATAGTAAATTAAAAATTTCTTTATAATTAACAAATATTTGATACAAATGAAATAGATTAAGACACAAAATTTAAACTCGAAATACGCCTGAACTCAATTTAAAATTGAGAGAGATAGAAAAACAATATTTTTATATAATCTTTTAAGTAAATAGCGCAAAAAGAAAAAAATATAATGATGTTTAAAAGTTCGTACTGAATACATAAGAATAATTCTTAAAAAAAATAAATTGCTATTAAGGAAAAAAAAAAAGATCGCTGTAGAATGATAATACTTAAAAGCCTCTTTATATAAAATTGCATTATGAAATAAAAGCGTTTTCATAAAAATTCTTAGGGGAAACCTAATTATGTAAACATTTAAAGGAGCATCATGGATTTGGGATAAAATTGAATTTTTTTTTTTGTAATGAATTTCCTTTATTCATTTCTCTTAATATAAATGATTTTTTTCAATTTTATATACACTATTATTCCTTATTGCTGCAAGTCTAAAGATAATTTGGAGGTTAAAATTGCTATTTTCTGAAAAATTTATTTACTTTATGATAGAATTTTAATATTCTCTTTTATATATCCATCGGGTTAAATTTCTTTTTCCTAGCAAAAAGAAATAATAATTAAAACGATAGAGTTGTGTTTTTTATAAACTTTCAAATTAAAAGTTTCAAAAGGAGACATGCATTTTTCTTGTTTAACTTTTTGTAAAAAAATAAAATCATTGTATTCAGAACGACTAATTAGAAAAAAATAAGTATTTTAATCAGACAACTGTGCTTGAAATGATGCCACTAATTGCCTTCATTAAATAGAGTTCCCCTGATAATTAAAGAAAAACTATCAGAGTATTTTTGGAAATGTCCTGCTTTTTTAGAGAATAACATTTAATTGTTTTATTCGTAAAAAAAAAAAAAATAATCTATTGTGATTTCCATCCATTCAGCTTTTCTCTTCATATTAAGTAATATCTTGAATAATAGTAATTGTAAATAGACGAGGTCTAATTTAAAATATGGATTCGTATTCGAGGCAATAAATATGAAATACTTGAGTTGAATTCATTATTTATTTTAAAATAGAATGCAATAGTTTTCTACTTATTCACAAAAGTATTTCTTCTTAGCCAAGTGACAAAGCGATCAGCTAAAGATTTGATATGAGTATGGTTCCTACTATGCGTTGACACCACTCTATTGAAAAATGTGTAGATTCGTAACCAAATTTTGCGTTCTAAACAATTATTTTTCAATAAATTTTGCGTGTACTAAAACAATTCATGAATAAATCATGACATTTAAATCTTTTATAATTTTTTGTTTTGAGAAATGAGTTCTTTAGGATTTAACACGCCACTTCGCTATTTGTCCATTGATAAATTTTTGCCATGAAAGTCTTGGCTTATAATGGCGTCAGGAAGAATTCCACTTTTAGGTTCACGGGCACACTTTAATTTTTATTTACAAGCGTTATATATACTATATGTACGTACAATTTATTATATAGAAAAAAATGAAAAATTAAGAAACAAATTTGATTCGTAAGTGTAGTTCGCTCCAAAAGATGAAGATTTTCAGAGCTTTCGAGTCAACGACGAATCTATTTCACCAGGTCTGTGGCAAACTTTAATTATCACACGGCGTGATACGAAACCACAAGGCTCATTTTTGTAAGCAGGCGGAAACTCCGGCCTGTTCAATTATTTTCAGAAGAAAAACTTTTTGCTGACTCGTCGTAGAACACTTTTTTTTCTCCAAAACCTCCCTTTAAGAAATTCCGTTAAAGGGGAAGTGGGGTCAACTTCTCTCGATTTTCATTTAAGTAGACTCTTTTCTCAGCCCTTGGTCTATCAAGATGCAACAACTCATGGTGTAGTTCATATTCCATTTGTAATTGTTTTCGACCTGTGAAGTTCACACAGGCAATCTCTAATTTCAAGAGGTTTCATTATATATGATATATATGTATCAGTTGTCAGTTTTGAGTGACAGGTTGTTCTCCTTAGCACAAAACACTAATTGAATGTGATATAACTACCTAGAATAAAGCTGATCTGCTGTGACGTTTGAATGATAGGCTATTATGTACTTGTTTAAAGAATATACATTTTCTCTCTTGAGAACAGAATGCTCCAACTCTCCTATTGGAAAAATGCTACAGTCATTAATAGTTTTGAGTAATTATAATTTAGTCTGCTGCTTAATATTTAAATTCTAAAAATTCATCCTATTCATGAATTGTTAAATAGAATAAAATGAATACAATTTTGAGACTACGATAACATTTAATAGTGAAAAAAAAATTCAGTGACCAGTAAAAAGTTGATTCATTACAAAATAGGCAAACATTCAACATTTTTTTTTTTTTTTTTTTTTCTTCTTTTTTTTTTTTTTTTTAGTTTTATGGTACCAAGAATTTTGAAAGTTCGAAGTGCCCCCGTCACGCTTTGCAAACAATCAAATGCGGAATCTTTCCTGTCGCTGAAAACACGTCAAAAACGAATATCGAAATCGAACATTTCACCTTCACCAAATTGAATCAAGTGTTTGAAAATCACACATCGTCCGTTACACGCGGCAGGAATGGCGTAGAGCGGGAAATCTATTGCTTCTACATTTTTCCCAGTTGTAAACAAGTAATAAAAGAAAAATTCAGTTCTCCGATGCATTGAGAACAAGGATATTTAGAAGGATGTAGGACAACAAGCAATAAAAACCTCCCACTGTATTCGCATTTGCTTCCATTTTATCTGAGGCGACTTCACTTCGAAAGATATTTGGTCAGAATGAATCCCAACATTATTTACTGCCTTTTATTATGGTGAAGGTGTCACTGTTTCCAGCCAGGAAAAAGTTCTTCTTTTCTATTTTCAGAACTTTCTTTCATTGGAAGATAAATCAGAAGAAACGTCAACACCGTTCGTGCCCGTAAATTTTATGAGTTTCCACTTTAGAGTATTTTATATGGGGTTGGTCAAACGGTATTTTTCTTATATCTTCTTATGAATGGAGTGGTTTGGTATTTAAAGACAAAATAAAAGTGTATGGCATTTTATGCAGGATACGTTTGTACCTCATATCTTACAGTTATTACATAGTTCCATAAATAATTCATTCGATTTTATGATTTTTATATATATTATATTTATATATATGTTTGTAGCTTTTACTATTAGAAATAGTTTAAAGAAGCACTAAGAACCTGAAAGTAATTTTATTCATTTAAAATTGCTTAAAAATATAAATGCGTGTAGTTCGACTGCGTGCGAAGGTAAACTTCCATTTTAAAAGAGGAAATGGACGAATCGATTACTTGTTAGGGATTCTAGTCACACAGACGTAGTGCAGAGTGATTTTGGAAAAAGGAAAGAAGTTTAAAATTAAGTGTTCAATATTTTTCATCGGATATTATGGATATTAAATGTAATTCGGATATCGGATATTAAATGTAATTATTAAACAATATAATTATTTTTATTGTGATTAAAAATATTCTTCTCACCTATTACACAGTTCTGTTTGAATCCCTGAGAGTTGTCAGCTTTTCACACAATACTAAGTTTGCTGGTGTGGCCATGATCACCAATTAGCTAGCGCATCAAAAATAGTGTATTAATAGATGGCGCTGTAAGTGGCATAAAGTACGTGAATTCGTCTGCTAGTGATATTTTGAATCGAAATGACAATGTATTTGGCATGAGCTGCACATTAAACCGACTGTAGTGTTCAATGTGCTTGATTGTTTCTGTTTTTGACGGAAAAAATGACTTCCAAATCATTCAGCAGTTGTGACTCTGTGAGTGGAAAGCTGTCCACCACGGCAAGGTCATACCAAATTGGATAGGAAAAATCGGGGGAACTTTTTTTTTTTTTTGATGCCATACTGTTTCCCCCTTCTTCAAGTATTTTCAGTTCAAATTTGAACTCATTGTGACGAATGTTTCTTTTTTTTACAGCATTTTGAAAGTGGGATTTTAATTATAATCACCCTGTAGATAATCCATTCCTTTTCTTATCATTTTATTCACACTTCAATGCTGTTTTTATATATATGAAGACAGATTCGCAAAAATGATCCTGATTTTCTGAAAACAACCTATGTGAGGCTTCATGAAAATAATCCCTTCCAATTTGTTTCACAGAGACACGCCGTAAAGAACCATTTTCGCCCTTAATGGCTTTCTGCTTCTGAAATTGTTTACCAAAGATGCTGCTCCGCGGAAAATAAACACTTTCCAGTGGATTATAAAAGCACGATTCCTACTAATGAAGCTCATTAAAATGAGCGCCGTCCTTTATGGCCTCGGTGACTCCGGCTGGATTACGAAGAGCAAGATGCGAAATAATTTGAAAGCAACACCCAAAATGAAACTGCTGCAAAGCAGAATCAATTTGCTTTTTGGATGCCACTTTTCAGAAAACCCACTTGTTGAAAGGTTATAATAGAAAATTTTAATTGTGGAACTCACATATTATAAAGCGTACTAAATTTGTAAGAATGATATTTAGTTATTTTATGACAGCTTCTCAAAGCTTTTTGAAGTCAAGGTGCATTATTTCTGAGAAATTAGCATACGCTACTAATGCCTCACAGTTTAATATCTACGACTACACCACACCCACACCACAATGACCAGAGCTGAGTTGCCCCTATACAGTTTGGGAATGATGCTGGTGAAAAGAAGTCTGATTCGGCTGTGTGACGCTCTACGGTCATATGAGACCGGGACCTACTGCTTAAAGAGGTTTCCGAAGCACTACAAACATCTATGGGCCGCCGGGATTCGAACCCCATGCCTGGGGGACCGAGCTCTAGCCACTCGGCCATCAGATCCCACAGTTTGATATCCAGATGACAGACTCCACAGACTACTATTTAAGTATCCCCATACTATTCTTGGTGCAGTCTCAGAGACTGCATTGCCTGGTGGCCAATCGACTAGCAATCTGTCCTTCGGTACCACGCGCTTCAGGTTCGAATCCTGGAGTTGGCATGAATGTGGGGTCTGATGGCCGAGTGGCTAGCACTCTGGCGCTCGTTACTACAAATGGCTGTGCCATGGATGTTTGGAGTGGTTCGGGATTCACTTTAAACTGTAGGTCCCTGTCTCATATGACCGTAGAGCTTCCCAGAGCCCAATTAGACCTCTCTCACCCACATCATTCCCAAACTCTAAAGGTGCAACTCAGCTCTAGGCACAGTGATGTGGTGTAGTAGAAGATATGGTGGCATGGATGTTTATTAGAGGTTCGAAATCCTCGTTAAACTGTCGGTCTCGGCCTAATTTGCCGAAAGCTACAAACCAAAAACAATCTCAGAGAATGCAATAGAAATATTTTTAACATTGAAAATTAATATTGATGGTAGTCAACCATGGATGTGACCGTTCCTAGTATTCCTGGGTGCATTATCTCTGATTGGCGACTTTTTATGTGAGGAAAGAAGGAAAAAAAAAAAAACAACCAGCAAATGAGTTTTTACGAAGAACTCGTTTCTCTGGTTGTTTTTTGTCTTAGAACGGTAAAGCTGACTCGAAAAGGAGCAACTATATTTATTTTTTTATGAGGACCCTTATTTCTTTGGAATACTTAGAACGCATCCAGAAATCTTCTAGGGTGCACCCTGCGATGATCATTGCTTTGTGATTAAATGCTGCAAAAGTAGTGACCAACATTTCTAAATAAATATAATTCTTTACAAGCATGTTGAATATTGAATAGAGATGTTTATAAAAGATGTTGGTGCTATACTAAAGTGCCGAAAATATATTTACCCAAATTTCTTTACTAAAAATTCTTTAAATGTTTCGCTATTCAAAAAGTGTTTTAAATACAAAATATTTTTCTTATTTGATATTTAAAAGAAATTCTGGATTTTTCAAATATTTCGTTAAACTATCTTCGCTTAATTTTAAAACTATTCGTTTATTTTTTTAAAAATCAACCAAAATCTTAAAAATTTATTAAACAATTTTTTTATTAACCGCATAAAATATTTAAAAAATTTAATTAACTGAGATATTCTAAAATATACATGCTATTTATATGATAATTTCATCATGATATTTTCTGAATCATGAATAAATAGCTCCACATGCATGATATGTAAAAAAAAAAAATTGTGTAAGCCGGCGCCAGAGGATATAAAGATGGGCCTGAATTGGCTGGAATGAGAAATAATGTAACACCGGTAGAATGCTTTTGGTTTTTAAATAAAAGTGTTGAGCTTTTACAGTCCACTCAGAGTATGTATTTTCATTTTGAGACCATTACCAATATTATATACTTGCAAATTTCATGTAATGCAATTGCAATTCCATATAATCTCATTTGAATAACTGTTTATCGCACAACTTAACTATTATGTATAATTTCCTCATATTAAGCAGTAGGATCGGTGTGGTATTGGTCCAGTAACATGAATTGTTCTGCAAGTGGAAACTCATTTTTTCTTTAAAATAATTAGATGAAACATTTCGCTGATGTGTCATTTATTTCATTTGAAAAGACAAAACAGCATAAATGTTACACGCAAGAAAAACAAATGGAAAAAGTTATGTTAAAACAAGTTATGTTATGTACGCTTTCTTATTGCATGGACTGCTTCTACTGAACACCGATAGCTGGGTCCGAAGTCCAGAGTGTTAATTCTGTTTTTTAAAAGAACGTCTCGTTGACCTTGATCTCTTCAAGTTTCTATTTCCTTATTTTCTTTCTAGGGGCGGCATGTTTACATAATTCCCGTGGAACTGTACTGGGATTGATCCTTCCATCAACAAACTGCTATTGTCATTTTGGAAATCTGCAACTCATGTTACCATGCTATTAACATTTGTATATTTTATTCATTTTGTAATTTTAAGCCATTCATATTTGTTTTCTGTTGTTTAGATTTTGTCCTTAGTTCTAAAAATAGATGGCGTCAGAATACCGAGCGTTATGCAGAGTTTACCATGGTGATTTGGATTGTCATTCTTACCTCTTTTTTTTTTTTTTTTTTTTTTTTGCACGCGCCAATTATACCGGGACCTACGGTTTTAAGTGAACTCTGAACCATTACAAGCTTCCATGGCAACGCCGCCGGGATTCAAGCTCGAAACTTGTGGTAACGAGCTCCAGATCGCTAGCCACTCGACCCTCAGGTCCCCCTTACCACGATGAAGCTGCTACATTGTAGACACATCTTGCCTACGCATTGTCTCAAAATAGCACTTTTACTATGCTTTTCCACTCTTAGATTTATAATTTATTTACATCAATGATAAATGTTTCGATTAGTATTTGTTTTCCTAAGTGCACAATTGTTGAATAAGTTCATTTTCAATATTAAAGCAAATTACTCTGCAAACAGAAATATCAAACACTTCATTAGGAAATAATGGATACACCCTGATAAATGGTTCTGTAAATATTTGTTTTCCTACATACACGATAGTCTACAAACTATTTGAACAACATCATTTTCTGAATAGTTTCTTTTTTTTTTTGTGAATTTATTAATGCACTAAACGATAAAGCTCAGTTGATATAATTTAATGAGTAGGTTCAAGAAGGCTGAGAATTATTTTGTTCATTCAATATTAATCCTGAAGACTTTTATAGCTCTAAGTAAATAATTCTTTAAAAGTTTCTAAATAATGAAAAAAATAAGTATTTTAAATAATAAATTAATTTTGAAAAATAGAAAATAAGATATATGTTTATACTTATATTTTTTCTTAATGCTTAGCTCTTTGCCATTCGAAATTTTGTATTTAACTTCTTAGTATAGGACATTTCTGAGGTATTTTCAGGAGTTTATTTTCTTATATTTCCAGGAGTTAAACTTATTATACAAGTATGTGTATGAAGAATGTAACGCGAGCGTTTAGTATATATATGATTATTATGAAAACACTTCCGCATACAACTATTTTAAGATAATATTATTAAAATATACATGAAACTACATATAAAATGACATTAGGTAAGTGAAGATGAGTTGGAACACTTTTATCTCTTCCTTTATTAAGGTCTTTAAGCAGCATGCATACCAAGGTACAGATGTAGTACAAAAAATTAGTTATATTAGTTATATAAATATTATTCAAGTAGTTTGAGGAACATTGCTTACATAGGTAAACAAATATTCACAGAAACATTAGTCTAAATATAAAATCGTCGATGTAAATTTCAATTAATGGAAATTGTTCCCCTATGAAATTGTTAATCCTTTTTTTAGCAAAATAAATTGTTTTAACACAGAGAATGAATTTATTCAAATAGTTTGAAGACTATAGTGTATGTAGAAAACAAATATTTAGAGAAACATTAGTCACTTTATAAAATTGTTGATATAAATTCCGATAAATAAAAATTGTTTTTCAATGAATTGTTTAATAATAATTTTGTAGAATATTTTGTTTTAATACAGAAAATGAAGTTATTGAATTAGTTTGAGGAACATCGCTTGCCTATGTCATGTGCGACAAATATTTACAGAAACATTTATCGATATATTCAATTATCGATTCAATTAATGAAAATTGTTAAACAGAATTTTTTTTTTTGACATAGGAACTACAATGAATTAAAATTGCTATTTTTTTTGAAAAAACTGCAGTGTTTAAGAAAGAAAAATAGAATTTAGGAAAACTAATAGAATAGAATCATAAAACAATCTATATAAATGTACAAAGAAAAAACACGCCTCAAAATATGCAATAATAATAATAATAATAAAAATAATTGAAGAAATAATAAAATAATAAAAATAAATAATAATAAAAACAATTAAATAAATTGCAAATAAATTAATTAATAAAATAAATTGAATAAATTAATTGCAACAATAAAAGGAATTGAAGAATACACAGATGGAAACACGCAGTTTATTGATTGGTAGAGGCAATCAAATACATAATAAAGCAGAAAATATACATCAAACAATACATTAAAATTGGAAATACATATCAAAGTACAAGTTTCAAAGTTTCAATTCAAAAGCAGTTAGAACATCGCACATTATAATAATAATTCATGAAAACAGTCAAAGAGTATAGCTAATTTGCAGGTATAAAACTTTACATTATTCCTCAAATTCAATTGACTTGCATGAGTTTAATACTGTACTAAAATCATATATATTATTGCCGATCCTGTTGTATTTTTGCATAATGATATAGTTTAAATTTAACTGTATTTCTAAAAGTAAAAGAAATAAAAATAAAATTAAAATTTACTGAAAAATATAGAATTATTGGAGAATTTAAAATTGATATATATTGTTATCTTTTTGTTTGTATAATTTCAAAATACATTCAAAAATTTTATATCAATTCTTATCTTAAAATCATTGATTTATAAATTTGTTAAGAAAAAAATAATTAGACACTCATATCATCAAGTTATTAATGTGTAATTTTTCTAAAGTGTGTTGTAATATCGCGTGTAAACCTTGTATTAATGGATACGTTACGAAAAGAAAACGTCGATATTTGAGAAATAATGACCATAAATCTAATCTATAATAGTTTAGCACTTTATTTTATCGGAAATGAAAACCTCTCTGGCCTGAAATTTAAAACAGTGTTTTTCACCGATTTAAGAAGAAACGCCACGAATATTTTAATTCATTCGATAATTCAAGAAACTATTCAGGTAAAAATAAAAAAAAAAAGCTGCTAATCAATTGGGAATCAATACTTATTAAAGACGTTGTTAATCAAATAATGTCACTTTACAGATGCATGTCACGGAATTATGCAGTATTATGAAAGAGTTGGATTAGATAGCTTATTTTAAATTGAAATCAATAAAATTATATTGATCAAACAGATTATAATTAGTTAAATGGAACATGCACCCTTTTTATTTATAATATCGGGGGTCTCGTGTTCCATTTATATATACCACGGACAGCCACACCTATTGGTGATAATGGGAGGACATTGACTTCTAAGAAGATTTTAAAGGGGCAATTGTCTCATATTTACATGAATGTGGCAGAAAAACCGATAACTCCCACCCATTAATGTGATTATCGATGCGAAACGTCTAACACATATTGTAATTACCAGTCACTCTCGAGTCTCCTTGTTTCTAACTGTAACCATCAAGGACATCGTCAGCGGATCATTCGTGAACCCTCCAGGCTGCTGGCTTCAAACATTACTAACGACCACGAGTAGGACAATAAAGCATTTTCGTCCAAGACAAAATGTAGAATCAACAAACGGTGTAGATGGTCTGATGGAGAATCAACAAATCGAATGCAACGATCGTTAACAGTGTTAAGAATTATTTTTAACATCATAGTACTATCCATTGCCACTGGTAGCTCAAAGGGAGGTAAAATACGACGAAAAATTGAATCGGTTAAACTGTGCGTTGCAGCTATTGTCTACAATGATGACAACAACTACTCGATGACACTATGGCAAAACATGACAGCGCGTGCAAAAGTCTCTTATCAGATTGGAGGGATGCCTTCGTTTTCCTCTTCATAAGGATAGCAAATGACTGAATTACCTCTAAATTTTAAGTCGGTGGACTATTTAATGGCCATACATCAACAAGAATGCAAAATCATCTGATATAGAAAGGAAGAATACTAAAAAATACTAAGCTGAATTAACAAAAGATTTACACATGGCATACACTAGGTGCAGTCTTATATATACTCATGGTGACTGTCTTAAACACACTAAGCGACTAATATTAACTATATATATAACTAATATATATATATCTATATCTATTTATCTATCTATCTATATTTATATACTCTTATTTAGACTCATAGATCCGCAATTTTCTTGAGATATTTGATTTAAACATTTTCAATTTGGTGTCAAACCAATTACTGTGTCTGCATTATAGCTTGTAAACTAAGCTGATTTTACCAAAAGATCTATGCAAGACTACTACTAGGCTATTGTTTTATATAGCTCATGGCTATGTGATTTTTCTTTTGCTGTATATTATAGTTAGCTGCTCAATACCAACTTGGTGTCAGAGCAGTTATTGGTTTTGCATTGCATCTTAGTATTTTGTTTTTAAATTTTTCTTTCAAATACTTGACATTTTGATATGTAATCGCAGATATGTAGTAATAGTAGATTGGGCGCTAACTGGGTGTACCATAAACAAGGTCATCTGCAAAGTACTGCTGTTATACTACCAAAATTTGTGAATGAACCTCTTAGATATGGCATGAGCTTCATATTTTCCAAATTATAAACATCTAGCTTTTTTTATCTTTTGTTCTCTCTTGTGTTCATTTCCGTTCTCTTTAAAAATAAAAAATTTAAAAAAATCCAGCCATTTCTCTGCGAGGGCCTCCGGCCGTAAAAGTTAAAAAGTTAAAATTAATAAAAGTTTAGTTAGATATTTTATAAGATATGCCTTCTGAATATTAATAAAGTGTTTGGATTAACTGTTGTATATTTTTTAACTGTTTTATTTGTCAATTGTTTGAGAAATTGACTAATAAAATCTGTAACAAGCTCCTGCAAGACACGTCACGTGCACGAAGAAATTGAAAAAGTAAAAACTGCGGAAGAGAAAAAAAGTGTGTGTATCTTTTTTTTAAAGTTAAAAGCGACGTGAAAAATTTTATGTATTTGAAACATAAATCTCTTTTCTGGCCAAGGAGCATTTCTTTTCTTGAATGAAAATTTATACAGTAGAAAAAAAGTTTAAAATGTGAATGGTTAAATAAAAAGATTACGAAATTTATTTTGTAACAATTTGAAAAAAAAAAAAGAAACAGTGAAAGAAAAAACAACTAAATTTGAACGACGTTGTAATTTTAAAAAAAAAAATTGCCTATTAAATAGAGGGTGTTAATAAACTATAAAGCACATAATTTTTAAAGAAATAAATATCTTGTAAAAGTATTCAAGGAAATTTTCAGCTTAATGTTATTGGATTCACCATACATTTAATTTGTGAAAATTGCTATAGTTTGATCGTCATTTTCCCTAACAATAACTATTAACCGCTGGCTAATATTAGCAGAATTTTCCAAGATTAAATGCATCATCAATGTTTTAAAACAGATATTTTGTCTATAACAAGTGTTCAGAAAAATTGATAACAAATTTAACTTCCACTATAAATTAAATTTTAACAAATAAAAAAAACAATGACATGAAAACAAAATAGAGTTTAATTATCGTCACCATCATTAAATTTTTTTTGCTTTAAAATGCAGTTAGAAATTAAACAAAGAATCGTAGTATGTATTTTTGCCTTTTACGATGAGAGATACTTTTACTCGATTATTAAGAAATAGATGAAAAATATGATTTAAATATTTTTACGCGTAAAATAAATGACATAATTAATAAAAAGGAAAGATCGATAAAAGTTTATATTTGACTGAGTAAAAGAAAAAAAAAATGCTTACGCAGCATCGGTACATATACAGCTATATCATCATCAGCATCAGTGGCCTAACAGCCCAAGGTGGGCTAAGGCCGCCAATCTACTGGCAGATTTCGATACAGGAGATATTTTCTTTTTTAAGGGGTGTGGTTGTCAGCCCTACGCCCTGAAGTCATATTAGACCGGGATCAACAGTTTAAAGTTGATTCCGAATTCCTCTCCACACATCCCTGGCATCAACGGGACTCAAACCCGAAACCTGTGGCACCGAATACCAGACATTAAGTATTAAAAATTTGAATCCTCTGAATAACTATTGCAAAATCTTTAAACATTTATAGGAATTTTAAACAATGCTATAAAATCGGATTTAAAGTTTGTTTAAAAAAATATGTCCATCGATTGACGTCAAAACACGTTTATCAGAGTAATAATGTGTGTATATTGTGGTATGAAAATTATTAACCAGGTAATAAATGGATAAGCGTAGTTACAATTGATGAGGCTTGGATAATTGTATGTCATTAAAAGTAAAAAATAGATTAATTTATTACTGAATGAGGAAAGAAAAGACTTAAAACGAGACTTAAACGGCTCTAAGAAAACAAGGAAAATTTTGCTAAAGGTTTCAAGATTACTACTGGATTCTCTAACAACGCAAAACTTACAATAAAAAAAAAAAAATTGTGAGATTTGCAGTATAAATTAATTGTTAGTTTTGCAATATAAATGAAAAAATACCCAAAATTAATTCGGATTGCTTTTGGATATATGTTTTAACATTTATTTTCGAAGAAGATGTCCCATCCCTTTATCTAATTAATCTTCACTGTGTTCATTTCCATCAGGATAAGGCTACCAGTTGTACCTCTAAATGTACTGTTCGATGTTAAAAAAAATAATAAAGCAGACCGGAATGGAGGCTATTCTATTTAAATGCACATCCCAGCCAAGTCCCACGATGTGTCTTCCATGGACTAGTGCAAGGGTGGCCAATCCGCGGACGGACATTTTTCCTGTCCGTGATATTTATTACACTTTCTAAAATATGTTTATTTTATAACGTTCAAAGTAATGAAAACCAAAGTAGGAATAAAAAAAATGCATTATTTGTGCATGCATCTATTCAAAATGAACTGTCGAAATGATGAGAAAAATTTAACTTTGATTCTAAAATAATATTCTTGCGCAAACAAATATCGCACTAGTAAAAATAAATGTTTTTTAATGATTTCATTTTTTATTTCACTTATTATATATATATATATATATATATATATATATATATATATATATATATATTTTATATTTAATTTTCAGTGTTATATATTTCTTTACAATGTGCGTATCGTTATTATTATATTATCTATATTTACATGTAAGAATAATAATAACTCATTATGTTTCAATTTTTCACTGCAAAAAATGTCTGTACTGGGTCTAAATCTAATATGGGGATATATCGGTTTATATGCGGCCCGCGGAATTATAAAACATTTCAAAGTGGTCCGCATGATCATTTGGGTTGGCCACCCGTGGATTAGTGTGTATTTGGATTTTTAAAAAACAAGTTTTTATTAGCGGCATCCCTTTACATTGGTTAGACTTCAGAAAAATGTTGTGGAGGCTTATAGCAAATTCAACCTTGATATTTTAAGAAAAGCTTTTTATCTTGGTAATCAATATGGCAGTTAAAAAAATGTACCAGATTGAAAATAATAGAAAATAAAATTCTTATAGATTTCATATATATATGTTCAAAGTTACAAAAATGTGTGAACATCGCTTTAGGCTGAGGACTACTTTACAGAAATTATTACCCCAATAAACAAAACGCATGACTAATTTTTAGGACTGAATGACATGAAAAGTTTTCGCTAGTTTTAATGTAGAATTTTCTCATTTGATCTATTATCCTTCTATGAGTTTTCTTCTGTACTAAAAGCAACGCCGGGCCATCTACTTCCAAAGAAGCCATTCTACTTTCTTCATCATCCGTCAGATGTCCGTTCTTGTTATGTTGTTTTTGCTGTGGGTCGCCCGTTCTCTTTATGTTGTTCTGTTCGTCGCCTGTCCTTTCACGTTAAGTTTGTGGAGGCGACCATTAAAGAAGACAACATGCTTGTTTTATTATTCATCGGTCTCCTGTTCTTTTTATGTTGGAGTATTTGTCGGTAGCCTGTTCTTGTTAAAGTATAAGCAGTTACATCTTCAAAAAAGGCAGTATACCTTCTAATCAGCCATCGGTTACTTGTCCTTGTTGTACATAAGTGAAACACGATGTTTACAGAAGTATAGAAAGAGAAACAACCAAAAAAAAAAAAAAAAATTATCTTATTTGAAAGACAATGGTTTCAAGCAACTTTTGCCAGTTAAAGTTGGAACCATTTAATTTATTACAAAAGAATTATAAATAATATTTTCGATAGTAAAAAGGAAAAAAAAAAATTCCGCAATTTTTTTGTAAAATATTATTTGATTTTGGTGAATTAATCGTTTTGTTGAATTATTTTTATTGAATTAATGTACTGGGAAAGTGATATTTTTCCTTCGAAAAGAGAACAAAAATTATGTTAGTTTTCTGATAAGTTTAGTGTGGCAATGTGATTTTGCAGACAGTGACTATGAACACTGAGGCGCATTCGATATCATGTAGAATCTCCTTGAGATTTGGTGTTTAGTGCCAATTTGAGTTTGTAGGAAGTGAAAATGAACACTGCAGTCCATTCAATATCATGTAGAATCTTTATTGATATTTATAAGTAAAGATAGTAATAATAAAACTAGTAAAAGTAACAGTTAGTAATAACAAAAGTATATTTTAATAGAATAGTTAATCTTATTTATTTAATCTATTTTTATCATCTTTAAAAATATTAATAATTTTACCAGTGAACTTGGCGTTTATTGTCGATGCGAGTTTCTAGCCAGTGACAATAAATAGTGGGATGCATTCGATACCCTGTAGAATTTTTATTGATATTTATAACTAAACGTTAGTAATAATAAAGCTCCTTTTAAAATAAAAGTTAATCTTATTTTGTTAAATAAAAACCGTGAAGACATTTCTGCGCCCAGTTCGGTCAGTATAAAGTGTTTTTTTTTTAAATGTGAGACAGCGTCTACACTTATAAAAACAGCTCTATGTCAAGTGCATTTTATCCTATCTGTAATAGTCTGGAATTCACATTTTTATGAGTTCACAAAAAGTCGTATAAAATATTGAATGTCTAGAACTAGATTTTTATTTATGCCAAGCTACGATTGCGAGCAACGATTCTAAGAGGTCCGGTTCCAAATGTTGCCATAAAAGAGAAACAAATTGTTTAAAAAAAAAAAAACGGAAGGAAAAAAAAAAAAAAGTGTTGCCAGAAACCCTTTTACTCGATGTTGTTCTCAAAACGCTCCACATTTGATGTGAAAAGTATAAATAAGCGAAAAGCCAGCCTTCAAAGAAGAACACACACAGTTATTCCCTTTTTCTTTATTATCGTTTTAAGAATTTTGTGACTAGATCTCAAGTTTATGTCAAACGACGGACCATTTCTAACGGAGTACTTTGCAGTAATGGCCTTGCTGAAATTTCCGGTTGCGAGTGAGAGAGTTTTTTTTTTTCTTTTTTAAATTCCAAAATAGATTTTTGGGGTGTTATGCAAAGGAATGGCTTTTATTATTCGCTATTTGAAAATTCAGAACATCTTCTTAATTACAATTATGTGGACCAATTTTTTTTATAGTATACCTCCGAGAATGATGTGTATTTCATATTATATTACTAAAAATACATTATTTGACAGTTCTGTCCAAATTGTTATCATACCCACTTGTGTAAGATTTTTAACCGGTTTTTTTTTTTCATTAGTAACTCTGAAGATTTTTTTTTTTAATGATATATTGAAAGTTCAGGCCAAGTGGCCAGTTTATTTAACCTTCGTGTGCACAAGTTGGCCATAGAGAAAGAAACAAAACCAATCTGAAATGTTAATTTTGGTAGAGATTTTAGGGTACTGATGGCCAAGTGACTGGCGCTCGATGCGACAGGTTTCAGGTTCCAGTCCCGGCGGTGCCATGGATGTTTGTAATGGTTCGGAAACTACTTTAAACCGTAGGTCCCGGTCTAATACGGCTGTAGAGTGGTAGGCGTAGTGCTGACAACCCAACCCCGTATAAACAAAATATCTCCTGTCTAGAAATCTACCAGTTGGCAGACAGCTTTGGCCCACCATGGAGATGTTGCGTCATTGATGATGGTGATGAGTATTGAAAATAATTTTATTTTACTAAAGATTACTGCTTTTACGTACTAAAATCATTCATTTTGAAAATTTTAAATTTAAATTAATTTGTGAACAGAATTTCTTGGACCAAATAATTGACTCAGACTCAGACTAAAATCCAGAATGAAAAAGGAATTTGAAAAAGAAATTTTTTTCCAGCGATATACACTATTCGCCACTGACGGTATAAAAACTAAATTTATATCCTGCTATATATCCTATATAAGAGAAATTTTTCTACCATATAAAATTCAATTTATTTAATTAATTAATATTTTAAAAAACTGTATTAATATCAAATGTCATCCGCTACAAGTTTAAAAAATGTATTTGAACTCGAGTGGATGAATAAAAGTATTTTATGAATGATTGAAAATTTGAACAAGATATATAAATATATATAGGGAGAGTGTGAACTAATAGTAGGAACTTTGAGCAAAATTATTGAAAAAATCCTCCTTAAACAGTAACTTAATCATGGCAATAGCAATCATATCATTATTCCTCAACAATTCGGATTTATTCAAAACATGTCTACTGTTCATCAACTTTATAGAGTTACTGAAACCATATCTACTGGACTTAACAGAAAATCTATCACAGGCATTGTATATCTAGATATTGCAAAGGCTTTTGACAAAGTATGGCTCCACGGTCTCATCTACAAACTTATATTTTTCAAATTCCCTCCTCACTTCATTAAGCTCATTATCAGTTATCTCACTAATCGAAAATTTCTTGTCACTGTTAATCGCACAGACTCGAGCATCAAACCCATGACTACTGGCATTCCGCAAGGCTTTGTTCTTGCACCTCATCTTTTACTATCTTTATGAATGACATTCCTCAAAAACCTAACATTTCTCTCTGTCTTTTCGCTGATGATACTGCCATTATTGCTCAAAATAAAAATATCAATTATATTGCTTTTATGCTTCAAAATTATATTTATCTTCTTGAAAATTGGTTAACTAATTGGCGTATCAAACTCAACGTTGCTAAAACTGAAGCTGTTCTCTATACCTGGAAACGTCCCAATATTCCTAATATTACTATTTATAATACTCCTATAACTTGGCAAAATGAAGCAAAATACCTTGGAGTCATACTTGGCAAGCATCTTACCTATCATTCTCACGTCAATTATATCAAAAATAAATTCAATATGGTTGTTAAAAAACTCTATCCTCTTATCTCTCGCAATAGTTATACCAACATTGATACTAAAATTATTATCTATATGGACTACTTGCGTCCCATTATAACATATGCCAGTCCAATATAGGGATCCGCTTGCAAATCTAGAATCAAAGATATTCCAACTCTTGAAAATAAAGTATTATGCATGGCAGTTGATGCACCATGGTTTGTCAGAAATAAAGATATTCTCGCTGCTCTGGAAATTCCTCCAATTAAAAATTTTATTCACAAGCTCGCAACTCATTTATTCCTAATAATCCTAATACTCTGCTTAAACGCCTTCCCTGATTATGACATTACTCTTCCCATCAACAATAAAAGCCCGCGTACTTCATTGAATATTTTAACTAAATAATATTTTTATCATCTCTCTCTATTTGTAATTTTATTTATCCTGTATTTGTATTTAAATTCCAATTTTTTTCTTTTCTTTTTTTTATATACTGAGCAAGCCATATTTATCTTACAATATCATCCTCAATGCAATCATCAAGATAGAAGTGCATGGCAGCTAACGCTGCCAATATTCTCGTTAAAGACAAATTGTGTAATAGTAGGAATTGAAAAAAAAAAGGGGGAAATATGAAATGCGAGAATATATAAAGTATATAAATGCATTAGCAAAAATTATAAGAAAAATTTAAAAGCAACATAATACAAATGCTAACCTGAAGAAGAAGAAGTACTTATATGTAAAGATAAACATAATTTTCGGGCATTTTATGACCCATACCTTGATCAGATATGACATTTATTACAAAATAATAGCATACAAAAAATTTGTAAGAATCTTTAAAATTTTCTTCTGTTATGAATAATATAAATGTATTACAGAGCATTAATTTTACACAAGTACTGCACAATTTACAGATTTCATCCTCATCCTGGCTGGATCCGTCTAACGAACTTAATTACGGAAATTTCGAAAACAAAAAATATAAAACTAAATGGAAAACTAAAATATCCGTGCTAGCGTACTAGATCTGTAATCGAAATTCTCCTTTTGTTGGATTTGAGTTGTGGACTACTAGGTTGCAGAAATAACGAATTACATTCTAGTGGTGTTTGTACTATATTGTGGTAGCATCGATGCAGTGTATCAGATCTTCCATAACGCACTCTGGATCTGCAACATTCTTGGTAGGAGGGATCTTAAAATATGACACCGGAATATTTCATATTTTCCCGTGGTAATTGACACGGAACCCTCATCAACAATTCTAATGATGACATCCACTTCGAATAGGTCTTCTTTAAGGACGATATAAATACTTGACGATAGAATACGATACAAAATATCATACAACAGTTTAACATGCTTTACTTTTTAGCAAAAAAAAAAAAGATAAAAAAAATGTAGCTGAAAATATATTTTAATGTAATAACTTTAATGTAATAATGCAATCAAACTTAATAAATCTAATACATTAAAATTGCATTAAATATAGGAAAATATTAATAATGAAAAAATTCATGATTGTTTTTTAAGAAAAAAATATATTCAGCACCTTTTTTCTCTTTATCTTTATGATCGCTCATTCTTTTTTTTTTTTTGAATAGTTATTTCATTCTGATTATTTTGGCTACAAATTTTGTAAATATTTTGTATTCAATATGCTTGTAGTCTATCATTTTTATGTATCTTAATTAAGATTAAGAATAGCCATAGATATGGTTATTGTAGGAAATAGGCCTACAAATAGGCTATTGTAGAAATATTGTATGGCTATAATAGGCAATAGGCTATTGTAGGAAT
Source organism: Caerostris extrusa (assembly GCA_021605095.1). NCBI lineage: Eukaryota > Metazoa > Arthropoda > Arachnida > Araneae > Araneidae > Caerostris > Caerostris extrusa. The sequence goes on along the minus strand of BPLR01009062.1, from coordinate 32,057 downwards.
ATTGCAATAGGCCTACAAATTGCCTACAAATAGGTTATTGTAAAAATATTGCAATAAGCCTAAAAATAAGTTATTGTAGAAATATTGTACACGGTTGCAGGAAATAGGCCATTGTAGGAATAGCCATACAATAGGAATAGCTATATATCTTATTTAAACACTTCTTTCGATACGACTTAACTATCATAAAAGCAGACAAGCAACTCTGTTTATAAAGTTTTCAAAGACTTCAAAATTTCAGTTTACCATCAAAATTCAACGCAAACAAAAATTGCCTTTAAAAAAAAAAAAAATATAACGAAAACAGGGTTGAAAGAAGATATTTTCAAAGTCCGTTAAGCCTTAGTGTGGTAAAAAGGCCGTAAAAGAAACTGTTAGAAGAAATTTCTTTCGGAATCCATTGGTGTATAAATGCACAGCACACAAACATGTTGCCGCACTCCTTATATCCTTTAGTAAATAAGGAAGGGAGCATCGCTGCCATTGTGTGTTTTGACGGGCTATTCACTGAATAGAATTTTTTGCTGCGTGTAACGGCAGTGTTACCGTTTCAAACTACACTTTTTGGAAAAGGTTTCAAGCTGTATTAAAGCTGAATAGTCAAATTCCACCCAATTACTTTTATTTTTACATCATTAATTTACATTACTATTCATTTAGTAATCATTAGTTGCCTTTATCCTATTGTTTGCATCTTTCATATTTTTTGTGTTCCGTTGGGTTAACTCAATAAGTCACATAGTTTGCATCCTTAATTGTTTAATGACCATTAAGTACCGTGAATTGTAATCCTTAATGGACATTATTATATTCGTTGCATCTTTCATTACTATTACATTTAAGCAAATATGGCAGGAAGCATCTATCGTTTTGTTTTGTCACTGAATATGCATGCTGCATAAAACATACTGTATAACTTTTCAAATTACGCTTATTGAAAAAGTGTAGTTTGAAAAGTATTATTTAAAACTATACCGAGTTGAAGTAAAAAAATAGTCAAAATTTGCCCAATTTTTTTAAGTCATACATTTTACCTCATTAATCCTATTTTACTAGATTTTATAACAGATAAATTTAAAACTAAAACACATACGTGTATATATACATAAAATGCTTCTATGATAGAAAAGTTCTTTTATATTTTTAAACAAGTGAGTAAAAAATGCGTGAAAATTTAGTTTTAAATATTCTATTCTATTCTATTTTTTCGATAATTACGATAAACAGCTAAATCTACTATGTCATTGAAAGATTGTGGAAGGAAGGCTATCGTAGGACTTTTTGTGCTTAAGTTCAACACATTTGCTTATCTTACAGGATAAAATACAGAAAATTTCCACCAGGTAAACAGTGACTGTATAAATAACTATCGATTTTTTTCTATGAAGGCAGTAACTGTAACGGAGGACGCCAGTGGATTCGAATCTCAGTTTTTTTCGAGGTAAAATGTTGTAATAAACAATTACAAATAAAAATAAATCTGTTCAAAAATAAATTTCAGTACATGTAATTTTATTACCAAACATTTTTTTTTATAAACTTCAATTTAAATGTGAAAGCTTTCCATTTAGGCTGCTACGAATACATTAGAATGACAACCACCGACACTCAAAGAAATCCCCCAACCGATTCATAAAATAAAACTCCCATTCATGCTTCATGCAGAATTCGAAGGGAGTTTATAAAAGGATTTCAGTTCGATCCCTATAAACTTCCATTTCCATTAAAGGCGGAGAGTTTTCAAATGTAAATGCCCCTTGGATGAGTCGTCCCAGAAAAGATATGCAAATGGAGGATCACTTCCTTATGTTGTCAGAGAGAAATGCTTCTGAGATTGCGAAGTTTTTTTTTTTTTTTTTTTTTTTTTTAAAAGTGAGTAATTTACAAACAGTCGGAGTGAGTTTCATTCCAGATATAGACACTGTGGTAATTATGATAAACAGCTAAATCTAGTAATGGGATATTTATGGAGTACTCTGGTAATCTTTTTACTGCAGGTCTTTTTTCTTCATGTCATTATTTACCTCATTTCCCATCAAGCATTTGGAAATAAGAACTAAAAAAATTCAAACTAAATGGAGTTTCTTTTTGAAAATAAGCAAACTCGCTTTTGAAGCTCGTATTGTATACTTCTTTAATTCAAAATATCGACATATAAATGGATATTATAAAATGTAATGGATATTATAAAATGGTGACTTTTTGTTTTATAAAAAGTAAAATGAGTGATTATACACCTGTCAACTACGAGAAACAGTTTGTGATAAGACGTTTCTAACAGGTTCTTTAAAAATTGTACTCACTTGCATTCATGTTATCAAATTTAAGAATAAAGAATTCTTGCGATTCATGTTTATATGTACAGGATTGCAGACTTCCAAGAATTTCAACTAACCCGATATATATTTACTCAATAAATACCAACGAATTTGGAAAAACCGTTAACAATGGAAACTTGAATACTGACACATATCTAGACGATACTAAAATTTTAAACATTATTCATCTTAATACCATGCTAAACGATTTGATTACAAACTTGTTTATCATTCTTATCATTTTTTATCTACCAAGAGATTTCTTGACTAAACACAATTAATATCAGTTATATATCCTCCCCCCCTAGACATCCCCCACATTATGCAAAAAGAATATAATATAAGATGAAACACCGTCCTTTTACATTAAATAGAAAAGTGGCAAATATAAACCATTTCTGTATTATTATTTTATGTATTGATTTATATATAAAATAGATATATTTATATAATATTACAAAACTTATAGAAATCGAAATATCTTTTAATATACAAACAATTTACATTATTAAACTATTTATATTTTAATTGTTATAATTATTGTAATTATAATAACATTTTTAAGAGGTAGTTAATTTCAATACATTAATTTTACCTGCATGTAACCTTACTAGAATGGATTTTGTTCAATCAAGAACTTCTTTGGCGGATGCTAGTATAAAAGTTCTCTTTCAATCATTTAACATAAGTATTAAAAACTGACGTATACTGCTTGAAAGAAAAAGTATTCAAAATCGCCGTTTGAATATATATATATATATATATATTCAAACGGCGATATATTCAAACGGCGATATATATATATATATACATACATTCTTATCACACTTATCACACTTGGGGACAGCAACATCTAGACCAAGTCCAAGCACACGTATGTTCAGTCTCATGTAGGGAGGAAGGGGAGGGGGCAGCTTCTGTTGTGATGGAGCACCAGTATGTAGAAGACGCAGAAGAAGGAGGGAATTGCCATCCGGGAGGACTTTTATTGGGAACTACCCTGCATTTGCTTATTGTATTTGCGAAAACCCCAAAAACCACCACCAGATAGTCCTACACACGAGAAACAAGATGCTGAACATCCCGAACGTCCTCCAATGTCCTAGTTTTTTTAAACAATATATGTACAACAAAACCGACAGCGGATGGAACCTCCTCCCTAATGCTCACCAGCGGCATGAGTTGCCACTAAGCTACGAGTGGTGCATATAAATTTAAATATATTTGTAAATAAATTCGTTATTTTCACCAGAAAACTTTGCAGCAATTATTTAATAAAGATAGACGATATTCGCTATAAGTTAAATATATGAACACTTCAATTTGATTGCATAAAAATAAATTTATCCCTCTGTAATCATTTATATATGGAGTCTCCAAACTTTTTAACCTATGGCACATAATATTTTCTCTGCAAATTCCACTTTTGTTTGTCCACTGATTTAACATTAGATTACAGTTGTTTTCTTTTGCTTTCAGCAAACACTAAATTTCCATTACAACATTTACTAAGATAATAAAAAAGATAATCGAAAAAGTCCTCTTTAAATGAAATTCTAAAAACACCTTTCAATTTATTTTGTTTACCTCATCAACCACCTAAAAATTCCAACGAACTGTTACCAGTTAATCCGAAGACTACAATCCGTATGATTTATTTTTTGTAGTATTGTGTTATGGATCGTCCTTTATCAGACACAGGATATCCAGTCCCGAAATTGTAATTACCAACCTTTCTTACGATCGGTAAATTAAAAAAAAAAGTAGAAGACTTCATGTTTTCGTTCGGTATCGGTTTATACTTTTATTGTAAGTTATAGTCTCGAAATGGTCACGAAATCATTTACTTTTTTTGTTGTAAAAGAACTAAAGTGGATTTTTATACCGAAAAACTATTACATTGCCTTTGTTAAATATAAAAACAAATCAAGATTTCTTCTATTACTTTGGCCGTTCTTTCCTCCCTTTTTTTTCGTCGTTCACTGCGGGGATTAATAAGGTAAAATCATAAAAATAGCAACAACTTCACAATTTGTAGTGAAGTTCAATACTTCATAATCTCCAATAACGCTACGCCCTCGAACTAAAATAAATTGCTTTTTGCACTTGATAGTTATTGAGTTGGATGGGTATTACTTTTTATGATGTACACGGTATACATTTTTTACTGTGGAAAGTGTATTGAACTTAACTTTCTTTTATTAAACTATGAGGATAAAAAAGTTATGCGCTAAGATTTGGTTATTTTTATGGATGCCGTAAGAAGATTTTCATTTAGAGATTGCCACGTAGAGACCATTTTTTTTAAAAAAAATTCGTATTTGTTTAAACAGGCATTGAAATACCTCATTATGGCGTCTGCAAGGAGATTTATTTCGGTTGAGGCACATTAATTTGAATGATTTCTATTTCTTCTCTACTTTCTTCGAAAAAGATTTCTTTTTTATGAAATTTAGATATTTCATAAAAATATTTTTTTTATTATTTATAGTTTCTATGAGTTTTATTAAAATATACAAATGAATTTTAAATTCTTCAACACATTGTTTTTTGCTAAATTACAGTCAAACCTGTTTTTTGTGGGGGGACTAGGGACCTCATAAAGAAATCACCAGCGGCAATATCTTCAAGCTTCATCTATAACTATAAAATATTTTGTTTGCAAACTAAGCATTTTTTATGAGGTAAATGGGAACCACACTAAAAAGTTCCACATAGAAAATATGAAAATTAGACATAGCACTATTATTCATCTAATAACATTCGTAATAATGGATTGATAGAATATTACCAACTATTTTTTCTTTTTTAATTTGCATGTTATTTTGATAGCCATCCATGATTTTCTTTTTGCATTTCATTTTTGTAATTAAGTTTTATTCATAATATGCATTGGATGGATCTTTTATATGATCATCATCATTGATGCAAAAAGCCCCATGGTGGCCAGGGCCGTCTGCTACTGGCAGATTACGAGACCAGACATGTTTTTCTTTTGATGCCCGCGGTAGGATTGTCAGCCCTACTCTCAGTTATATAAGACCGGGACCTACGGTTTAAAATAGATTCAGAGCCATTACAAACATCCATGGCACAGCCGGGACTCGAACCCGAAACTTGTGATACAGAGCGCCAGCCAGTCGGAAATCAGGCCCCTTGGCACATAATATTCTCTTTGCAAATTACACATTTTTTGTCCACTGAGGTAATATTAGATTACAATTTTTTTTTCGCTCTCAGCAAATACTAAATTTCCTTTACAATATTTACTAAGATAATAAAAAAATTATCTTTAAATAAATTCTAAAAAAATTTCAATTTATTTTGTTTACCTCATCAACCACCTGAAATCTCCAACGAGTTGTTACCAGTAAATCCGAAGACTACAATCAGTATGATTTATTTTTTTTCTAGTTCTATTGTGTTATGGATCGTTCTTTATCAGACACAGGACATACAGTCCCGAAATTGTAATTGCCAACCTTTCTTACGATCGGTAAATTAAAAAAAAAAAAAAAAAAGACTTCATGATTTCGTTCGGTATCGGTTTATACTTTTATTGCAAGTTATAGTCTCCGAAATGGTCATGAAATCATTTACTTTTTTTTTTTTTTACTTTTTGTAAAGAACTAAAGTGGATTTTTATACCGAAAAACTATTACATTGCCTTTGTTAAATATAAAAACAAATCAAGAATTGCCCTGTTACTTTGGCACTTCTTTTCTTTTTTTTTATTCGTTCACTGCGGGGATTAATAAGAAGGTAAAATCATAAAAATAGTAACAACTTCACAATTTGTAGTGAAGTTCAGTAGTTCATCATCTCCAATAACGCCCTACGCCCTGCGAACTAAAATAAATTGCTTTTTTGCACTTTATAGTTATTGCGTCGGATGGGTATTACTTTTTTTTATGATTTACACGGTATATACATTTTTACTGTGGAAAAGTGTATTGAACTTAACTTTCTTTCATTAAACTATAAGGATAAAAAAAGTTATGTGCGAAGATTTGGTTATTTTTATGGATGCCGAAAGAAGATTTTCATTTAGAGATTGCCACGTAGAGATAATTTTTTTTTTAAATTTATATTTGTTTAAACAGTCATTGAAATACCTCATTATGGTATCTGCAAAAAGAGATTTATTTTGGTTGGGGTTCATTAATTTGAAGTGATTTCTACTTAAAATCCCAAACGTTTGTTTTTATTAATGAAATTTAAATAGTATTTAGTATTTCAGTAGAAATTCAGTATTTTTTCATTTCTATGAGTTCATTAAAAATATTCAAATGAATTTTAAATTCTTCAACAAATTATTTTTTTAAATTACAGTCAAACCTGTTTTTATGCGGGGATAGGGACCGCATATAAGAAATCGATAATATCTTGAAATTTCATAAATAGCAAAAATAGTTTGTTAAATATGTATTTGTAAAAATTTCCATTTATAAGATTTTTTATGCGGTAAACAGGAACTGCATTAAAAAGTTCCACATAGAAAATATGTAAATTAGATGTAGCACTATCCTTCATTTAATAACATTCGTAATATTGGGTTGATAGAATATCAGGCGGGCCAACTATTGAATGGTTTTTTTTAATTTGCTATTATTTTGATAGACGCCTGTCTGTTTTCATTTTGAAATTTCATTCTTGTTATTAATTTTTATTCATAATATGCATTTGATGAATATTTTTTTCATATAATCATCATTATTGGTTCAAAAGCCCCATGACTTGACAGGACCGTCTGTTACTGACAGATTATGAGAACAAATATGTTTTTCTTTTTAAGCGGTAGGGTTGTCAGCCCTACACTCACCATATAAGACCGGGACCTACGGTTTAAAGATGATTCAAATCACTACAAATATCCATGACTCCGCTTCCGCCCGTGGGACATTGATGCCATGGATTCGAAACCTGTGGCCTGAGCCAGAACGTTAGTCACTGGGACCACCATGTCTCTTTTTTTTATAAACCAAAAATAGTCATCCCATAAAAAATCTGACAAAAAAAACCGCACAAAAGACGGACATAAAAACATGTATTTTATTTGAAATTGAGAATAATTTATTTGAATTTATAATACTCTGTCTTATATACATTCCCAGTAGATTTACGTTTTTTATTATTAAAGAAGGAGCTCTCAAGGGTTTCAAATTCTGGTTTAACACATCTTTCTGATAGGTAAAAAATAGGGACTAGGAGACACTGAAATGTCTATTTGAAGACTTCAAAATCTCTTGGTTCATCCTGATAACTCTGAATCTGTTACGAATATAGTGTTATATTAGTGAATAATTTCAATTCAGTGCATCGGGTATTTGATTATGTCATATTGCTTGAAAAAATAAATTTTACAGATCGTCAACAGACTATTTTATTTGTTTTGGAAGAAAAAGTTGGAGCATTCTAGCATTTTAACAAACATTTTGTCTATAAGGGTAAAAATTTGACAATTAATCGTTATGGTCCGTAGTCTGTAGTGGGTGTTATGTCACGTAAGATGGATGAAACGATTCAAGCGTTCACAATGCTTTCAAGGAGTCCAGTGAACTCTCATTGATCAGGTCTGCATTGTCTGAACCGAGACAAGTCTGCGCTGAGGAGGAATTTGTCTGGCAATTCCTCTCTTATTCAAGCAGAACACTGATGTGATTATATTTGGACATCTCTCGAAATGTAGTGCTTTGTTATCTTCTGACTGGTGTGTGACAGTTGATATCGGATTACGTTGCAGGAAGAGTAAAACTGTAATCTTTGTTCCGTTCTATTAATGTTACATATTAAGAATCAGTCAATATTAGGTCAAAATTTCAAAAATCCTGCTGAAATGCATCTCAGACAACTCCATATAACATTATATTTTCCGAGTCGATTTCAGATAGTTTTATTTATTCTTTTTTTATTAATAGATATAATTTTAAAATATATTCTCTCTGCAGTTTCCAAATTTTTTTTCATTGAGGGACTATTAGATTGGGACCTGTTGACCGAGTGGTCTGGTACTCGGTGACACAGGCTTCAGGTTAGAGACCCCAGCGGTGGCAGGGATGTTTATTAGTGGTACGAAATCCACTTTAAACCGTAGGTTCCTATCTAATAGGATCGTGAGAGCATCGAACATGGGCTGACACCCTAGTCCGTAAAAAAGATAACATCTCCTGTCTCGAAATCTGCTAGTTGGCAGACGGCCGTGGCCCCACCAAGTGGCTGTTGCGCCACTGATGATGGTGAATATTAGATAAAAAAAAAAATTAGCAAATACTGAATTTTCTTTTCAACATTTAATAAGATAATAGAAAAATAACTGAAAAATGATCTTTAAATAATAATTATAAAAATACATTTCAAGCTATTATTTTTATTAGGGCAGTGACTTCCGGGAGGACTTTCAGAGGGGAACTACCTGCATTTGGGAATCGTATGGGAGAAAATTCCCACCAGGTAGTCTAATTAACGGGGAAAAGATGCTAAACATCACAAACGCCATCGAGTCTCTTCACTTTTGAAACAGTTTCTATAATAATGCCACCAGCGAGGTTGGATCTTAGCTAACGCTCACCAGTGGTACACATTACCACTGAGCCACGAGTCGGGCATTCTTTTAGGGATTTTTAGATTACGGAGATTTTTTTCTGAGTCCAAAATAGAGATACTCGAAATTGTCCCCAAATTTTGGAATACATTTTTAATGTGTTTCTAGAATAGAGATTTTATTTTTCTGATTCTTAAGTAGAGAGAAATATTTTCTCGTTTACTTAAAAAAACTCGTATAGACTAACACTAAAATTCCAACAAGGGGAGATTAGGGAAATTTTTTACCTATAATAGAGCAGTTAGGAGTTAGTTAGCAGAACAAAAATGTTGCCAACACTGCTTTAAGCTATTGTGTAGACTGCTTTTACATAAATTATCTCACCAATAAACAAAATTTTTCATTTTAGGACTGAATGACATGAAACATTTTCGTATTGATATTAGTTTTAATGCATAAGAAGTCTCTCATTTGATCTATTATCCTTCAATGAGTTTTCTTCTGTACTAAAAAGCAACGTCGGGTCCACTACTTCCAAAGAAACCATTCTACTTTCTTCATCGCCCTTCAGATGTCCGTTCTTGTTATGTTGCTTTTGTCGTGTGTCGCCCGTTCTCTTTATGTTGTCCTGTTCGTCACCTGTCCTTTCATGTTAAGTTTCGGAGGCGACCATTAAAGAAGACAACATGCTTGTTTTTATTACTCATCGTTCTCCTGTTCTTTTTATGTTGGAGTATTTGTCGGTTGCCTGTTCTTGTTAAATTATAAGCAGTTACATCTTCAAAAAAGGCAGTATACCTTCTAATCAGCCATCGGTTACTTGTTCTTGTTGTACATAAGTGAAACACGATGTTTACAGAAGTATAGAAAGAGAAACAACCAAAAAAAATTATCTTATTTGAAAGACATTGGTTTCAAGCAACTTTTGCCATTTAAAGTTGGAACCATTTAATTTATTACAAAAGAATTATAAATAATATTTTCGATAGTAAAAAGGAAAAAAAATTCCACAATTTTCTTATAAAATATTATTTGATTTTGGTGAATTAATCGTTTTGTTAAATTATTTTTTATTGAATTAATATGCTGGGAAAGTGATATTTTTCCTTCGAAAAGAGAACAAAAATTATGTTAGTTTTCTGATAAGTTTAGTGTGTCAATGTGAGTTTGCAGATAGTGACTTTGAACACTGCGGACATTCAATATCATGTAGAATCTCCGTGAGATTTGGTGTTTAGTGCCAATTTGAGTTTGTAGGAAGTGAAAATGAACACTGCAGTCCATTCAATATCATGTAGAATCTTTATTGATATTTATAAGTAGTTATAATAAAACTAGTAAAAGTAACAGTTAGTAATAACAAAAGTCTATTTTAAAAGGATAGTTAATCTTATTTATTTAATCTATTTTTAACATCTTTAAAAAATATTAATAATTTTCCAGTGAACTTCGCGTTTTGTGTCAATGCGAGTTTATAGACAGTGGCAATAAACAATGGGATTCATGCGATACCCTGTAGAATTTTTTTATTGATATTTATTAAAAGTTGGTATAATAAAAATCCATTTTAAAAGAAAAGTTAATCTTATTTTGTTAAATAAAAACAGTGAAGACATTTCTGCGCCCAGTTCGGTCAGTATGAAGTGTTTTTTTAATGTGAGACAGCGTCTACACTTATAAAAAAAACAGCTCTATGTCAAGTGCATTTTATCCTATCTGTAAAAGTCTGGAATTCACATTTTTATGAGTTCACAAAAAGTCGTATAAAATATTGAATGTCTGGAACTAGATTTTTATTCATGCCAGGCTACGATTGCGAGCAACGATTCTAAGAGGTCCGGTTCCAAATGTTGCCATAAAAGAGAAACAAATTGTTTAAAAAAAAAAAAACGAAAGGAAAAAAAAAAAGTGTTGCCAGAAACCCTTTTACTCGATGTTGTTCTCAAAACGCTCCACATTTGATGTGAAAAGTATAAATAAGCGAAAAGCCAGCCTTCAAAGAAGAACATACACAGTTATTCCCTTTTTCTTTATTATCGTTTTAAGAATTTTGTGACTAGATCTCAAGTTTATGTCAAGCGACGGACCATTTCTAACGGAGTACTTTGCAGTAATGGCCCTGCTGAAATTTCCGGTTGCGAGTGAGAGAGTTTTTTTCTTCTTTTTTAAATTCCAAAATAGATTTTTGGGGTGTTATGCAAAGGAATGGCTTTTATTATTCGTTATTTGAAAATTCAGACCATGTCTTCTAAATTAGAATTATTTGGAGCAATTTTCTTATAGTACACATCCTAAAACGATGTATGTTTCATATTATATTATTAAAAATATGTTATTTGTCCTGTCCAAATTATTCTCATACCCCCCTTGTATAAGATTTTAACTGGTTTTTCTTCACTAGTAACTCTGAAGATTTATTTTTGTAATACCAGTATTAAAAAAATCTGCTGGTGGCCAAGTAGCTAGCGCTCTGCCCTTTCGTATCACAGGCTTCAGGTTAGAATCCTGGAGATGGCATGAATATTTGTGAGGGGTTCGGTATCCACTTTAAACTGTAGGTCCCTGTCTGTTTAGCCCTCGTGTGCACAAAATGACCGTACAGCGACAAACCAAACCAATCTACAATGATAATTTTGGTACAGATTTTTGGGGTCTGATGGCCAAGTGACTAATGTTCTGTCGCTCGGTGCCACAGGTTTCGTGTTCGAGTTCAGGCGGTGACATGGATGTTTGTAGGAGTTCGGCATCCACTTTAAACTGTAGGTTTCGGTCAAATAGGACTGTAGAGCGTTGGACGTAGGACCCCGTAAAAAGACCCTATAACCCTATCCCGTAAAAAGAGAACATCTCCTGCCTAGAAATCTGTCAGCAGGCAGATGACCTTGATCCACCACGGGGGTGTTGCGCCACTGATGATGATGAGTATTGAAAGCAATTTTTTTTAAAGTAAATATTATTACTTTTACGTTGTAAAATCATTTATTTTGAAAAAAAGAATAATTGCAAAATTAATTTTTTTTATCAAATGATGATTAGTTTATCGGTGTATATTGATTGAAATTATGGATATCAATATGATCAGTCACTGATATTTGTAGATAATAGAAATGAAATATTTTTTAATCTATTAATATTTAAATTCAATTTTATATGCAAATTTCATATGGAGACAATGCGTTCTCGGGAATAAGGTGTTTGGTTTCCAATAAGTGAATGCTAGGTACGAAACTCAACAACATGAAACTCATATCAAAGCCTCTGTGCCTATAATGGGATTAAGTATGATAAATCCATAGTTCAGAAGGTTCTTTTGGAATAAGGAAAGAAGGAGCACCGGAAGCTATTCCTATGATTCCTTGTTGAAAATTGTAGTTATACTGTAGCAGTAACTTTGAAATAGCTCTGTGTAACGTTGAATCTACTACACCTCAACATTGTAGAGGCGAAAATCTTAAGGTCATAGTTCGCGGCATCCCCAAAACTGAAGACCCTTAAATTTAATGTTTTAAAGCTCAAAATATGTAGCAGATTTTGTAACTCCCAAAATTATACTCGAAAAAATGTTAGCATTTCAGTAGCACTACTACTACTACACCACAGAGTTGAGTTACTCCTATACCGTTTGGGAATGATGTAGAAATTGAATGGACGACGGAGGCAAGAAAATTTAGCAAAATTCACTTTTGAAGGTACAGAAACGGAACAATGAGGAAACTTTTTACAAAAACAGAATATATTATAAAAAAAATTTAAAATTCTTTAAAAAAGAGGGAAATTTGAAATGCGAGAATAAATAAAATATATAAATTCTTTTACTAAATAATTAGAGAAATTTAAAAGCAATGTAATACAAATTGCAGTAGCACTAATGACCAATGCTGACCTAAAGAAGAAGATATCTTATGTGCAATGTTAAACATAATTTTCGGGCTTTTCAGGACCCATAGCGTGACCAGAACAATGATGATACGTAAACGATATTTATTCAAAAATTATGACATACAAAAAACTCGTAAGAATTTTTAAAGTTTTCTTCTCTTATGAATAACTGAAACTTATTACATAAATTTATTTCAGAGTATTAATTTTACATAAGTATTGCGCAATTTTACAAATTATAGATTCCAATATTTTATACGCCGTTCTGGCTAGATCCATCTGGTGAATTTCCTTGAGGAATTTATTTATTTCAAAAACCAATAAATGATTCTAAACGGAAAGCTCAAATACCTACGCTAGCTTATTAAACTTGTAATCGAAAAAAATTCTCCTTCTGTTGGACTTGAGTTGTAGACTACTAGACTAGGGATATACCAAATTGTATTCTAGTGGTGTTTGTACTATGTTGTGGTAGTATGATGCAGTATATTAGATTATCCATAATGAACTCTGAATCTGCTCTATTCTTGGGAAGAAGGAGCTTAAATTATGACACCAGAATATTTCATATTTTCCAGTGATAATTGACACGGAACCCTCATCAACAATTCTAATGATGACACTCACTTCGAATAGATCTTCTTTAAGGACGATATAAATACTTGACGATGGAATACGATACAAAATATCATGCAACATGCTTTACTTTTTTATCAAAAATGTACATAAAAAATGTAGTTGAAAACTTATTTTAATGTAATAAAATCAGTCAAATAAATCTAATGTATTAAAATTGCATTAGATATAATAAAATATTAATAATGAAAAATTTAGTATTGTTTTTTAAGGAGAAATAAACTATATACAACACATTTTTTTCTTTGTCTTTATGATCACTTATTACTTTTCTTTGAATAATAATTATTTCTTTCTGATAATTTTGGTAACTAATAATGTAAATATTTTTTATTCAGTATGCTTATAGTATATCATTTTTCAAGCATCTTAATTAAGATTAGGAATAGCCATAGGATATGGCTATTGTAGGAAACAAGCCTACAAATAGGCTATTGTAGAAATATTGTATCGTGATTGCAGGAAATAGGCTATTGTAGAAATATTGTACGGCTATCATAGGAAAAAAAGGCCTCCAAATAGGCTATTGTAGAAATATTGTATGGCTATTGTAGGAAATAGGCTATGGTAGAAATATTGCAATTGGCCTACAAATAGGCTATTGTAGAAATATTGCAGGGCTATTGTAGGAAATAGGCTATAGTAGAAATATTGCATGGCTATTGTAGGAAATAGGCTATAGTAGAAATATTGCAATTGGCCTACAAATTGCCTTCAAATAGGCTATTGTAGAATTATTGCAATAAGCCTACAAATAGGCTATTGTATAAATATTGCAATAAGCCTACAAATAGGTTATTGTAGAAATATTGTATAGTGATTGCAGGAAATAGGCTATTGTAGCAATATTGTATGGCTATTGCAGGAATAGCCATACAATAGGAATAGCAATATATCTTATTTAAACACTTCTTTCGATATGACTTAAAGGCAGATAAGAAACTCAGTTTATAAAGTTTTCAAAGACTTCGAAATTTTAGTTTACCATCAAAATTCAAGGCAAACAAAATTGCATTTAAAAAAAATAACGAAAACAGCCTTAAAAGAAGATATTTTCAAAGTCCGCTAAGCTTCACTGTAGTAAAAATGCCTTGAAAGAAACCATTAGAAGAATTTCTTTCGGAATCCACTGGTGTATAAATACACAACACGCAAACATGTTGCCGAACTCCTTATATCCTTCAGTAAATAAGGGAGGGAACATCCCTTCCATTGTATGTTTTGTAGGGTTATTCACTGAATAGAATGTTTGCTGCGTGTAACAGCCTGTGTTACCGTTTCAAACTACACTTTTGGAAAAGGTTTCAAGCTGTATTAAAGCTGAATTGTCAAATTCCACCCAATTACTTTACGTCTTATATTTTACATCATTAATTTGCATTACTATTCATTTAGTAATCATTAGTTGCATTTATCCTACAGTTTGCATCTTTAATAATTGTGTGTTTTGTTGGGCTGTTCACTCAATAAGTCACATAGTTTGCATCCTTAATTGCTTAATGACCATTAAGTACCGTGAATTGTTATCCTTAATGAACGTTATCATATTATTTGCATCTTTAATTACCATTACATTTTAGTAAATATGAGAGAGGAAATATCTATTGCCATTTTGCCACTGAATAAATGTATGCAGTAGCCTGTGTAACTTTTCAAATTACACATTTTATAAAAGTGTAGTTTGAAAAGTATTATTTTAAACAATACCGAGCTGAAGTAAAAAAACAGCCAAAATTTGCCCAAATTTTTTTGCATCATATATTTTACATCATTAATTCTATTTTACAAGATTTTATAACAGATAAATTTAAGATTAAAACGCACACCCTTATATCTATATATAATCAATAGTTATTATATATATATATGTATAATTATCGATTTATGTATGAAAGTAGTGGTGTAGAAAGTGCATGAAAGTAGTAACTCCAACTAAGGATAGAGTGAATATTATATATGTATATCTCCATATATATATATATAGAACAGAGTTCAACACGATCCTTATAGGTATATGGTATTCGCATATCGACATATATATATATATATATATATATATATGTCGATATGCGAATACCATATACCTATAAGGATCGTGTGCAACTCTGTTCTAAAAATTAAAATGCTTTTATGATAGAAAATTTCCTGTTTATATTTTTAAACAAATGAATAACTTATAAAAATGTGTATGAGTTTAATTTTAAATATAGATTCTCATTTATATTTACTATTTTATTTTTCTATAATTAAGATAAACAGCTAAATCTGGTACACCCTCGAAAGGTTACGGGGAAAGCTATCGATGGTCTTTTATGTTTAAGTCCAACACATTTGCTTATCTTATAGGATGAAATACATAAAACTTCTACCAATTAAACTGACTGTCTATACCGGAAGCTTATGCATACTTTATAAAAAAAAATATCGAATTCCTGCATGAAAGCTGTAACTGTAACTGAGGCTAGCAGTGGATTCGAATCACAGTATTTTCGAGATGAAATGTTGTAATAAACAATTAACAAATAAAAAAAAAAATCTGTAAAAAATTATTTTCAATACACATATATAATTTTATTACCAAACATTTCTTTTCAAAATTCAATTTAAATGTGGAAGGTTTCCATTGAGGCTCTACGAATACATTAGAATGACAACATGAAGCTCCCCACCGACACTCAAAGAAATCCCCGCAGCCGACTTCATAAAATAAAACTCCCATTCATGCTTCGTACAGAATTCGAAGGAAGTTTATAAAAGGACTCCAGTTCGATCCCTATAAACTTCCATTTCCATTAAAGACGGGGCGTTTTCAAATGTAAATGCCCCTTGGATTAGTCGTCCCAGAAAAGATATGCAAATGGGGCATCACTTCCTTATGTTGTCAGAGAGATGATTCTGAGATAGCGTAGGCTTTTTTTTTTTTTTTAGGTTTCTTTTTTTTTAAAGTGAATAATTTACAAACAGTCGGAGTGAGTTTCATTCCAGATATAGATACCGTGATAATTATGATAAACAGCAAAATCTAAATCGGAGATTTATGGACTATGCTGATAATCTGTTTACTATAGGTCTTTTTAATTTATGTCATTAAACATGTCATTTCCCATCAAGTATTTCGAAATAAATACTAAAAGAATTCAAACTAAATATTCTTTTGAAAATACGCAAACTTTCTTTTGAAGTTCTTATTGAATATTTTTTTTTTTCTGCAAAATGTCTATATGAAAATTTTAATTCATTTCATTCTATTTAAGTTGCATCATTTGTATTTTTTTTTGTGCATTTCATTTTAATTTTTTTGAGTTAATTTCATGATATTTTTTATATAATTTATAGAGTAGAATCTTTTTTTTTTTTTCCACTTACGTATAAACAAACAGCTCATAATTGGACGGAAGTAATTATAGGTGCTAAATGGAAATGCATATGGGAAACGAAAGAAACATTCCCCCTGCCAACCTATGTGAGATTGAGAAATATATAAACCACTGAGCCACGAGTTTGCTTGTTTTATTTTAATCCATTACTTTGACCAGAAAAGTTTGCAGCAATTATTTAACAAAGGTAGATGACCGTTATATCAAAGGTCGTTACAAGCAAAATGTTTGATTGATTTACATGAAAATATATTTGTCCATCTGTAATGATTTAGATAAGGGTCTCCAAACTTTTTAGCATATGGCACATACTACTGTGTCCAAATGTAAGACACTGGCACTGTATTTGATATCTGTGCAAAATATTCATTAGTGCTGGGTTTTGTTAGATGCTAAAACTGATTCCGGCGATTTTTGAAATATCTCTCCAATCGACCCAAAACAGTGTCCCCGGAATGGTCTTTTAAGTTTAGGGTATGGCCAGAAATCGCACGGTATGAATACGGTGGCTGTGGAAGCGATATGGATTTCATTTTTGGTGAAAAAGTCACGAAGAATCAATGCAGTGTGAGCTGGCGAATTCAATGCTTTCGGTACCCATCGAGATTTGACGCGTTTGAGGCCCAAAACATCTTTTAAAATGAAATTTTGAAATTCCAAAATCATCAGCAAAATCTCTAATTGTAAATCGACTGTTTTCAAGCACCAAATCTTTAATTTTTTGGACATGAGCTTCGTCGGTTGAAGTTGATGGTCGACTAGAGGGCTCTTTGTCTTCAACGCGTTCTCTGTGTTCTTTGAACTGATTATACCATTCGTAAATATTTCTATCCGATATAGAAATGCTCGCCGAATGCCTTCCACAACATTCCATACATTTCGGCAAACAAAATTTAATGCAAGTCCTTGATCAATGACTTCAGACATTTCAAAATCGCCGGAATCAGTTTTAGCGTATCATAAAGCAAATGGGACTCAAACTTTAATGAATATTTTGATGTCAAATTTCAGACAGATGTCAAGGGCATTGCAACAACCTAAAAAAAAAAAGAAAATTGAAATACCATATGTCCGGGAAATTTAAATGGAAAATTGGTCTTACTTTTTCGACACAGTAGTAATATTCTCTCTGAAAATACCACATTAGTTTGTCACTGAGGTAATATTAGATTACAATGTTTTCTTTCGCTTTCAGCAAATAATAAATTTTCTTTACAATACTTACTAAGATAATAAAAAGATATTCGAAAAATTATCTTTAAATGAAATTCTGAAAACACCTTTCAATTTATTTTGTTTACCTCATCAACCACCTGAAAACTCCAGCGAACTGTTACCAGTTAATCCGAAGACTACAATCCTTATAATTTATTTTTGTTTTGTAGTAATTCTATTGTGTTATGGATCGTCCTTTATCAGACACAGGATATCCAGTCCCGAAATTGTAATTACCAACCATTCTTACGATCGGTAAATTAAAAAAAAAAAAAGAAGACTTCATGTTTTCGTTCGGTATCATTTAAACTTTTATTGTAAGTTATAGTCTCCGAAATGGTCACGAAATCATTTACTTTTTTGTGTCGTACTTGGAAAGAACTAAAGTGGATTTTTATACCGAAAAACTATTACATTACCTGTGTGTTAAATATAAAAACAAATCAATATTTCTTCTAATACTTTGGGCCGTTCTTTCCTCTTTTTTTTTTGTTGTCCTTCACTGCGGGGATTAATAAGAAGGCAAAATCATAAAAATAGTAACAACTTCACAATTTGTAGTGAAGTTCAGCAGTTCATAATCTCCAATAACGCTCTACGCCCTACGAACTGAAATAAATTGCTTTTTGCACTTTATAGTTATTGCGTTCGATGGGTATTACTTTTTTTATGATGTACACGGTATACATTTTTACTGTGGAAAGTGTATTGAACTTAACTTTCTTTTATTAAACTATGAGGATAAAAAAGTTATGCGCTAAGGTTTGGTTATTTTTATGGATACTCGAAGAAGATTTTCATTTAGAGATTGCCACGTAGAGATCATTTTTTAATGTATATTTGTTTAAACAGGCATTGAAATACCTCATTATGGTATGAGCAATGAGATTTATTTTGGTTGAGGTTCATTATTTTGAATGCTTTCTACTTTAAATCCTAAATGAAAATCTTTAGGGTTTTTTTTTCTAAATGAAATTTAGGTTTTTCAGTTTCTATGAGCTTCATTAAAAAATATTCAAAAGAATTTAAAATTCTTCAACAAAAATTTTTTTCTAAACTACAGTCAAACCAATTTTTGTGTGGGGCATAGGGAAAAAAATCACATAAAAGAAATCTCATAAAAATATCTTGAAATTTCATAAATAGCTATAAAATATTTTGCTTTCAACACATTTAAACGTTTTGTTATGCGGTAAATAGGAACCGCATTAAAAAAAGTCCCACATAGAAAATAATTAAATTAGATGGGGTAATGAATTACTATCCCTCCTCTAATAACATTGGTAGTAACGGGTTGATAGAATATCAGTTAGGTCAACTATTGGATATTTTTTTGTAATTTGCATGTTGTTTTGAAAGTCATCTGTTGTTTTCTTTTGAATTACATTTTTGCATTTAATTTTTATTCATAATATCCATTTGATGGAATTTTTTACGTACCGCATAAAAATAATCGCACAGAAAAAATCGAAAACTGATCTCAAAACAGGTATGACTACGTTTCGTTTGAAATTGAGAATAATCTAGTTTTTAAAACACTGCCTTGTATACATTCAAATTAAATTTATGTTTTTATTATTAAAAAAAGAAGCTCTCAAAAGTTTAAATTCTGTTTTAACGTTTCGTTCTGAGAGGTAAAAAAATAGTGACAAGGAGAATTTGAAATGACTATTTCGAGATTTCAAAATCTCTTGGTTCATCCCTGATAACGCCGAATCTGCTACGAATTTAGTGTTCTATTAGTGAAAAAATTTAATTCAGTGTATCCGGTATTTGACTAGGTTATACTGCTTAAAGAAAACTCATTTTACAGATCGTCGAAGAGGCTATGTTATTTGGTTTGGAAGAAAAAGTTGGAGCATTCTAACAAACATTCTGTCTATAAGGGTAAAAAATTTGACAATTAATCGTCAGGGTCTGTGGTCTGTAGTGGGTGTTATGTCAAGTAAGATGGATGGAACGATCCAAGTGTTTCAAGAAGTTCAGTGAACTCTCATTGATTAGATCTGCACTGTCTGAACCGAGACAAGTCTGCGCCGAGGAGGAATTTGTCTGGCAATTCCTCTCTTATTCAAGCAGACACAGATGTGATTATATTTGGACATCTCTCGAAATGTAGTGGTATATTATCTTCTGACTGGTTTGTGACAGTTGATATCGGACTACTTTGTAAGAATGAATGAAACTCCACTCTTTGTTCCGTTCTATAAATGTCACATATTAGGAATCAGTCAATATTAGGCAAAAATCCCAAATTGCTGAAATGCATCTGAGACAACGCCATGTAACATTATATTTTCCGAGTGGACTTCAGGCTAGTTTTTTCTACATTTTGAATTCCTACTATAGTGAACACTCTCCCTATATATATCTTGTTCAAATTTTCAATCGTTCATAAATAACTGTTTATTCATCCACTCAAGGGCAAATACATTTTTTAAAACTTGTAGTGGATGGCACTTGAAGTTAATACAATTTTTTTCAAATATTAATTCAGTTATTAAATTTAATTAATTAATTTTAGTTTTTTTTTTAGATTTAATTGTTTGTGTCTACCGAGTTGTTTGTGGCCCCAGATGTAAGAGCAAAATTTCAACTTTATGTATAAAGGAGTATCTGCAGTATAGTGAAAAAAAGTAGGAATTGACTTTTATATAACTTGTTTTTATTAATATAGGTAATTATAAAATATATTCTCTCTGTAACTGCCACATTTTTTTCAATGAGTGAATATTATAATGGGGCCTGTTGGCCGAGTGACTAGCGCTCTGGCGCTCAATGACGCAGGCTTCGGGTTCGAGTACCGGAGGTGTCATGGATGTGTATAGTGAATCGGAATCCACTTTAAACCGTAGGTTCCGACCTCGTTTGACTGTGGAACGTTGGATGTAGGACTGACAACCCTACCCCGTAAAAAAATTATAACATATTCTGTTTCGAAATCTGCCAATAGGCAGATGGCCTTAACTACCATGAGGCTGTTGCACAACTGAAGATGATGTTGAATATTAGATTACAATTTTTTTTTCGCTCTCAGCAAATATTGAATTTCGTTTTCCACATTTACTAAGATAATAAAAATAATCGAAAAGCGATCTTTGAATAATAATTATAAAAATACTTGGAAGCTATTATTTTTATTTGATCCATCACTTCAAACCTCAAATGAGCTGTTACTTTTCAATGCTAACTATCATATTAAATTTTAAATTAAAAACTGAATATATTTTTTTAATTACTTAATTTGTTTAAAATTAATTTCTAGTTAAATTATTAAATGCTTTATGCAATAAAAAAAAAAAACTACATCTGATATTTGTCTTAAAATCAAGTTTAGAGATTTTGCTCGCTATTTGATTTATATTGTTTTATTGTGAATTTAAGAAATTAAAACATTTTAATTTATTTATAAGCGTCTTGTTAGATTTAGTGTTAATTCTCGTTAATATATTTTTAAATAGATAAAATTAAATACAGTTGAAATAGCACGACAAATAAACAAATTAAAGGATATTTTTTTTTATCTCAGACTTTTATATTTTATAAAAAAAAATAAAATAACACCATTGCTTTTTTTCCTACCCAAAAAGTAATAATAACTTTTAAATTAAAATTAGAAATCAGTTTTTGTCAATCTAAATATACTTTAAATGGTAAAAAAAAATGTATAAATATAAAAATTAGTAATCATTTATTGTGCGTAATTGTTGTGCCTTTCATACGGTAGGATTTTTATAGGTGCTAAATGCAAATACTTTGTATGGGAGAAAAACTAGAAAAAATCGCCATCAAGTTTCGTTTAGTATTGAAAACCGCGACCTTAAAATCCTAACAATATGGTTTTCTTTCAAAAAATAACTGAATTTAAAGCGAATATATACTTCAAAATAATGTAAATTAATGTAATGCCTCTTACTGTAAGGTTGATTTCTCTTATACTAGAAATGAAAGATTTTTTTCTTTGCTTCTAGATTAAAGTATAATTTTCTCGGATTCTGTTGTTGTTGTGACTATTCCAATGTCCGGCAGCACGGGAAGGACACTCCGTGAGTAGTTTACTCATGGATGGAGGGAAAGTTCCTGTTGTGAGAGAGCATCCATGGGTAGAAGGCTCCAGAATCGCTGAAGGAGGAGGAACTACCTCATATTTTCGTATCGTATGGGGAAAATCCGGAACATTTCCACGAAGTATTCCGACTCATGTGGCAAGATTCTGAACATCACGAACGCCAGCGAATCCCCAATTTTTAAAACAGTGTTTATGACAAAGTCGCCAGCGGATGGAACGTCCGTCATAATGCTCATGAGCGACACATGTTGCCACTGAAACACGAGTCTGGTAATCTCTGATTCTAGTCTAACTTCGAAGAACAGGACAAGGAGAATTTTCTCCCCAGATTTTAGAATATGTTTTTATGTGTTTCTAGAATAGGGAGATTTTTTTCTCGTGTACTTAAATATATAAATATTTTCCTCTTATTTCAATAAGAGGGAGAACATTTTTTACTACAGTCAGGTAAGACAGAAATCTCGTGGTAAACTTTTTGTTATACAGGGATAACTTTATCTATAGATAAACAATACATCTCCAGTAACAACACTTTTTAAAGTGAAGTGCAGTTACAGAAAATAAATCACTTTCAACG
Source organism: Caerostris extrusa (assembly GCA_021605095.1). NCBI lineage: Eukaryota > Metazoa > Arthropoda > Arachnida > Araneae > Araneidae > Caerostris > Caerostris extrusa. The sequence goes on along the minus strand of BPLR01009062.1, from coordinate 9,445 downwards.
TTTTACACAAAGATTAGACAAGAATTTGCGAAAGAGTTGAACGAGAACCGCACATCCATCTCAGACAAAAGCAGCGGCTCAATTTGCAAATGGAAATTCGGCCCCGGGATTAAGGAATTCTCGTTACATGCAAATATCAGATCGCTCTCAATTCTATTTTCGTACGAACACACCTGAGATGGAGAAAGAGTTTTGATTTTTAGGACGTAGAAAACGCCGGTGAATTTTGCAGCTGAACTTTAAATATTTCCGGAAAGAACCTGTTTAGAAAATGCACTGGAATGGGAATAGTTGAACAGAAGAAAAATACTTGAAGTAAATGCGAGTTGAACATTTTAACGGATTGGCAAAAGGAAAATGTCAGAGGCGACGCATTACAGTAAAGGAAAGGGAATCGAATAGTGGTAACTGAAGTAAAATATTAATTAAGGACTTGGAAGTTTAATTTAATTTTTGGAATTATGTAGAGTAAGTTTTATTCTTTAAAACTTATTAGTCAATCGTCAATGAATAAGAGCTAATTTATTTATAAAAAAGATTCCGTAACAACAACAATTTTCCGAAAATATTTAATCTACGGAAAGTGTAAGAAATAACAGATTGTTATGAAGTTTGATGCTGTTTGCACATAAACAGATTTATTTAAATATTTAATAAGTTCTAAAATTTTGAGTGTCGGTCGTAATATATTAGAATACCTGTTGAACTTAAGTGAAATGTTTGATGATGAGTCTGTGCATCCATAAACAATTACAGATTGAATATCAACCAATTGATATACCAAGAGTTGTTCCATCGTGATGGGTGATAGATCACTAATTGAGAAATGTCTATTCAAAGAGAAGTGTAGGCAGTGACAATGAACACTGCGATGCATTCGATGTCGTGTAGAATCTCCTTGAGCTTGGTGTTTAGTGTCAATGTGAGTTTGTTGACAGTGGCAATAAACAACGTGTGGTGAATTGGACACCATGTAGAATCTATTGATATTTATAACTAAAATTTAGTAATAATAAAACTCCATTTTAAAAGAAAAGTTATTATTTATTTATTTTTATCATCCTTAAAAATATTAATAATTTTTCAGTGATTTTAGCCTTTAGTGTCGATACGAGTATACAGACAGTGGCAATAAACAGTGGGATGCATGCGGTAGAATTTTTTTATTGATATTTATAACTAAAAGTTAGTAATAATAAAGCTCCATTTTAAAAGAAAAGTTAATCTGATTTCGTTAAATAAAAACTGTCAAGACATTTGTGCGCCCAGTTCGATCAGTATGAAGTGTTTTTTTTAATGTGAGACAGCGTCTACACTTAGAAAAAAAACAGCTCTATGTTATCCTATCTGTAAGAGTCTGGAATTCAAATTTTTATGAGTTCACAAAAAAGTCGTATAAAAATATTGAATGTCTGGAACTAGATTTTTATTTATGCCAAGCTACGATTTCGAGCAACGATTCTAAGAGGTCCTGGTTCCAAATGCTGCCATAAAAGAGAAACAAATTGTTTAAAAAAAACGAAAGGAAAAAAAAAGTGTTGCCAGAAACCCTTTTACTCGATGTTGTTCTCAAAACGCTCCACATTTGATGTGAAAAGTATAAATAAGCGAAAAGCCAGCCTTCAAAGAAGAACACACAGTTATTCCCTTTTTCTTTATTATCGTTTTAAGAATTTTGTGACTAGATCTCAAGTTTATGTCAAGCGACGGACCTTTTCTAACGGAGTACTTTGCAGTAATGGCCTTGCTGAAATTTCCGGTTGCGAGTGAGAGAGTTTTTTCTTTTTTTTCTTCTTTTTAAGTTCCAAAATAGATTTTTGGGGTGTTATGCAAAGGAATGGCTTTTATTATTCGCTATTTGAAAATTCAGACCGTGCCTTCTAAATTACAATTATTTGGAGCAATTTTTTTATAGTACACATCCTAAAATGATGTGTGTTTCATATTATATTATTAAAAATATATTATTTTACAGTGCTCTACAAATTGTTATCATACCCACTTGTATAATATTTTAACTGGTTTTTCTTCACTAGTAACTGTGAAGATTATTATATTCAAAGATATGTTAGCATGCAGTAGCACTACTACTAATACAACATACCACATCACTGTGCCCCTTTACAGTTTGGAAATGATGTAGGTGAAATTGAATGGACGCGGGAATATTTAGCAAAATTCACTTTTGGAGGTACATAAGGTGAACAATGAGAAAATATTTTATAAAAACAGAAGAAAATATCGAAAATTTTTTTTAAATTTTTTTAGAAAGGGGTAATATGAAATTCGAGAATATAAGAAATATATTGATACATTAGGTAAATTATTAGAAAATTTTAAAAGCAATGTAATGCAAATGCTAACCTAAAGAAGAAGAAGTACTTATGTGTATTAAAATTATGTTTACTTAAATTATTACTTAAAGCTATTTCTTAAAATTATGTTTACCAAACATAATTCTCGGCCTTTATGACCCATAGTGTGACTAGAACAATAACTATGCGTAAACGATATTTATGAAAAAATAACGGCATACAAAGAACTCGTAAGAATTTTTAAAGTTTTCTTCTGTTATTAATAATATAAATTTATTCTTTCGGAATCCATTGGTGTATAAATACACAACACACAAACATGCTGTCGACTCACTCTTTATATCCTTTAGTAAATAAGGGAGGGAACATCGCTTCCATTGTGAGTTTTGTCGGGCTATTCACTGAATAGAATGTAGGCTGCGTATAACAGCCTGTATTATCATTTCAAACTACACTTTTTGGAAAAGGTTTCAAGCTGTATTAAATATAAAAGAAACTAAAATTAATTAATTAATAGTCAAATTCCACCCAATTACTTTAAGTCTTATATTTTACATCATTAATTTACATTACTATTCTATTACATTAAAATTGCATTTAGTAATCATTAGTTGCCTTTATCCTATTGTTTGCATCTTTCATATTTTTGTGTTCCGTTGGGTTGCTAACTCAATAAGTCACATAGTTTGCATCCTTAATTGTTTAATGACCATTAATTTACCTTGAATTGTTATCCTTAATGGACGATATCATATTATTTGCATCTTCAATTATCATTACAGTTTAGTAAATATGGTAAGGAAAAAGCCTTGAAAGAAACATCAATCGCCATTTGTATCTGAATAAAATGTTTGCTGCATAAAACATCAACTTTAGAAATTACGCATAAAAAATTAGTTTAAAAAGTATTATTTTAAACTATACCGAGTTGAATAAGTAAAAAATTATTTGAAAAATTCGCTTAATTTCTTTACGTCATACATTTTACCTCCTTAATCCTATTTTATGAGATTTTATAACATATAAATTTAAGACTAAAACAACATATACAACATGTGTGTGTGTGTAATATATATAAGATCAGGATCGTGGATCGTGACAAGATTGCCGATAAGGATCGTATTCAATAATTTTATAATAGAAAAATTCCTTTTTATATTTTTAAGCAAGGGAATAATTTATAAAAAATGTGTATGAGTTTAGTTTTAAATGTAGATCCTCATTTATATATACTATTTTATTTTTTTTCAATTCCTACTATTAATTCACACTCTCCTATATATATCTTGTTCCAATTTTCAATCGTTCATTAAATACTTTTTATTTAACGACTGAAGTTCAAATGCAATTTTTAGCTTGTAGTGGATGACACTGATGTTAATACAGTTTTTTCAAGAATTAATTCATTCATTAAATTTATTTAATTAATTTTAGTATTATTTGGGTAAAAAGAATTTCTCTTATATAAGATGTTTAGCAGGATATAAATTTAGGAATAAATACTGTCAGTGGCGTAGTGTGTAGATTGCTGGAAAAAAAAATTTTCTTTTTCATTCTGGGTTCTAGTCTGAGTCAAGGAGGCAACAAAATGGAAAATGAAACATGTGAATAAATGAGTGTGAGAGATGGAAAGTGTGTGTGTGTGAGAGAGAGAGAGAAAGTGTAAGAAAGATTTTTCTAACTTAAAAAAATGAATGAAAATTATTTATAAAGGACTTTCTGCAATACAGTGAAAAAAAAAAGGAATTGACTCTAAAAATGTTTTTTTATGTTACTTGTATTCTTTGATAATTATGATAAACAGCTAAATCCAGTATACCATTGGAAGGTTAGGGAGGGAAGGCTATCGAAGGACTTTCCATTCCATTTGCTTATCTTACAGGTTAAAATACAGAAAACTTCCAACAGGTAAAGACTGTCGATACGAGAAGCTTATATATACCGCATAAATAACTATCGATTTCCTGTATGAAAGTTGTAACTGCAACTGAGTGGATTCGAATCTCAGTATTTTCTAGGTGAAATGTTGTAATAGACAATTAAAACAAATAAAAAAATCTGTGCAAAAATAATTTTCAATACATGTAATTTTATTACCAAACATTTTTTTTATAAACCTGAATTTAAATGTGGAAGGTTTCCATTTAGGCTCCTACGAATACATTAGAATGACTGAAGCTCCCCACCGACACTCAAAGAAATCCCCGCAACCGACTTCATAAAATAAAACTCCCATTCATGCTTCGTGCAGAATTCGAAGGAAGTTTATAAAAAGGACTCCAGTTCGATCCCTATAAACTTCCATTTCCATTAAAGACGGAGCGTTTTCAAATGTAAATGCCCCCTTGGATTAGTCGTCCCAGAAAAGATATGCAAATGGGGGATCACTTCCTTATGTTGTCAGAGAGAGATGATTCTGCGATAGCGAAGGCTTTTTTTTTTTTTTTTAGGTTTCTTTTTTTTTATTTTAATAAAGTGAATAATTTACAAACAGTCGGAGTGAATTTTATTCCAGATATAGATACCGTGATAATTATGATAAACAGCTAAATCTAGTAATCGGAGATTTATGGACTATGCTGATAATCTGTTTACTATAAATATTTTTCTTTATATCATAATTCATGTCTGTTTCCATCAAGCATTTGGAAATAAGAACTAAAAAAAAATTAAAACTGAATGGAATTTTTTTGAAAATACGATAACTGTCTTTTGAAGCTCGGATTGTATATTTTTTGTATTGCAAAATATCGATATATATGGAAATTTTCAATTCATTTTATTCTATTTTTGTTGAATCATTTGTATTTTTTGTGTATTTCATTTTAAATTTTTTGTGTAAATTTCCTTATATTTCATACATAATTTATAGAGTAAAAATCTTTTTCCACTTTACGTATAAACATGTTGTTCTAATGCAGCTCTAATCTTTTATGTTGTTCTAATCTTTTATGCCATAAGCAAAGGTCTACACCGCTATTACTCGTTTAGGACTACCCTGGGGTGCATGTAGCTTAAAGATAAACTACGGATGCGGAGTAACACTATCCCCGAAATCCTCTATGGTTCTATTTGACAGAGAAATTACTGTTTAAAGTGGATTCTGAACCACTACAAACATCCATGAAACCATCAGGACTCGAACCCGAAACCCGTGGTGTCGAGTGCTAAGACACTCGGCCATCAGGCCCCACTTATGTATAAACAAACAGCTTATAATTGGATGGAATAAATTTTAGGTGTTAAATGGGAGAAGAAATACCTTTGTGAGATAGAGAAATGATTATACAGATTATATTGTGTATTTTTTCTCACAAAATATAATTTTATAGCGGTAAGTCTAATTAATTCCATTAATTGTTTTTACTTTCATTTGTATTTTTTTGTGCTTTTCATACGGTAGGACTTTTAGGTGCTAAATGCAAAAGTTTTGTATGGGAGAAAACTCCCACCTGAAACTGGTTGGGGATGAGAAATAGGTTAACTCACTGTCAGAATCTCCACCGAGTGTTTTCGTTTCCGAGAGTAGCGACCCACAACGGAGGCTGGTAGAGAATTCGAGCCAGAAGCACTCCTGCACATTGAATGCGCATGCTATAAAAATGGTCTGATCTGAGTTTACAGGTTCATACAATTTGATTTTGAACCCCAGCTATTTAATTTAAGGGGTGTTTTTCAATTTCATAGGAGTGGCGAATGTTGTGATCGCAATGAAAATCTTTTTAAAGATTTTCTAGAGCAAAATTTACTTTTATATTGAATTACTTTTTTTATATTATAATCATTACAATTACATTCATCTACAGGTAGGTAACCTCGGAATTTCAATGTATATGATTTTTTTTTTTTTTTTTTTTTTTTCAGATTCAATTCTCATTCTTGCAGGAATGTTTTTAAATTTTAATTTAATGTAAAAATTCATTCTTATAAATCTAACACATTAAAATTGCATTAAATATAAAAAAATAATAAATAGTAATGTCAAATTCATGATTGCTTTCTATGGAAAAATAAATTATATACAATACATTTTTTGTGTTTATCTGTAAGATCACTCATTATTTTGTGATTAATTATTTCTTTGTGATAATTTTAGTTACTAATAGTGTAAATATTTTGTCTTCATTATGCTTATACTATATCACATGTTATGTATTTTAATTAACAGTAGGAAGGCTATTATGGCTGCTATAAAAGTAGAAAGCTATAGGAAATATGGCTTTCGTAGGAAATAGGCTATTGTAGGTATATTGCAATTGGCCTAGAAATTGATTAGAAATAGGCTATTGTAGATATATTGTTTGAATATTGCAATTGACCTTCAAATTGCCTAAAATTAGGCTATTGTAGAAATATTGTATGGCTATTGTATGAATATTGTATGGTTATTGTAGGATTATTGTATGGTATTCATACAAAGCAGGCTATAGTATGAATATTGCAATAGGCCTACAAATTGCCTACAAATTCTATTGTAGGAATATTGTAAGGCTATTGTAGAAATAGCTACACATCTTATTTGAACACTTCTTTCGATATGACTCAAATATCATAAGACAAGCAACTCTGCTTATAAAGTTTTCAAAGACTTCCGCATTTTAGTTTACCATCAAAATTCAACGCAAACAAAAATTGCATTTAAAAAAAAACACGAAAACTAGACTCAAAGAAGATATTTTCAAAGTCCGCTAAGCTTTACAGTAGAAAAAAAGCCTTGAAAGAGACTGTTAAAAGAATTTCTTTCGAATGCATTGGTGTATAAATACACAACACACAAACATGTTGGGTCTCACTCTTTATATCCTTTAGTAAATAAGGGAGGAACATCGCTTCCATTGTGCGTTTTGTCGGGCTATTCACTGAATAGAATGCGTGTAACAGCCTGTGTTATCCTTTCAAACTACACTTTTGGAAAAGGTTTAGAGCTACATTAAAGCTGAATAGAAAATTCCACCCAATTCCGTTACATCTTATATTTTACATCATTAAATACCGTTAATTACTATTTTAGCCTATGGTCTGCATCATTAATAATTGTGTGTTTCGTTGGGTTGTTGACTCAATAAGTCATATAGTTTGCATCCTTATTTACTTAATGACCATTAAGTACCGTTAACTGTCATCCTTATTGGACGTTATCATATTATTTGAATCTTTTAATTACCATTACATTTTAGTAAATAAGGGAGGAAACATCTACGCCATTTTGTCTCTGAATAAATGTATGCTGCAGCCTGTGTTACTTTTCCAATTACACATTTTAGAAAAGTGTAGTTTGAAAAGTATTATTATACCAAATCGAAATATTATTATACCAATAAAAATAATCAAAATTTGACCAGTCATACATTTTAACATATAAATAACTATCTATTTTATGTATGAAAGTAGTAATCGCAATTAAGGATAGCAGTGTGTATATACATATGTGCGTGTGTGTGTGTGTGTGTGTGTGTGTGTGTGTGTGTGTGTGTGTGTGTGTGTGTGTGTGTGTGTGTGTGTGTGTGTGGTTTGCCGATAAAATACATGTGCTGATAAGGATTGTGTTGAACTCCGTTCTAAAATTAAAATGCTTCTATGTTAGAAAAGTTCCTTTATATTCTTAAACAAATGAATAACTCATAAAAAAAAAATATCTCAATTTAATTTTAAATAAAGATCCTCTTTATATATATTATTTAATTTTTGGATAATTATGATAAACCGCTAAATCCAGTATATGTTAAAAAGATAAGATTTTGGAGGGAAGGCTATCGAACGATTTTAATGTTTAAAAACCAACACATTTGCTTATCTTACAGGATAAAAATACAGAAAACTTCCATCAGGTAAATAGACTGTAGATACGAGAAGCCTATGGTATACTCTTTTAAATATCGATTAATATATCGACTATCATACTGTATAAATAACTATCGATTTTCCTGTATGAAAGCTGTACTGCAACTGAGTGGACTCGAATCTCAGTATTTTCAAGGTGATATGTTGTAATAAACAATTAACAAATAAAAAATATCTGCGCAAAAATAATTTTCAATGATATAATTTTATTATCAAATATTTTGCTTTAAAAATTTGAATTTAAATGGAAGGTTTCAAATTGAAGATCCTACGAATCCATTAGGAAGACAACCACAGCGACCCACCGACACTCAAAGAAATCCCCGCAGCCGACTTCATAAAATAAAACTCCCATTCATGCTTCATACAGAATTCGAAAGCAATTTATAAAAAGGACTCCAGTTCGATCCCTATAAACTTCCATTTACACGCTTAAAGGCGGTGGCGTTTTCAAATGTAAATGCCCCTTGGATGAGTCGTCCCGAAAAGATATGCAAATGGGGGATCACTTCCTTATGTTGTCAGAGAGATGCTTCTGCGATAGAGAAGCCTTTTTTATTAGGTTTCTTTTTTTTAAAGTGAATAATTTGCAAATAGTCAGGTGAGTGAGTTTAATTCCATATATAGATACCGTTATAATTATGATAAACAGCTAAATCTAGTAATCGGAGATTTATCGACTATGTTGATAATCTTTTCTACTATAGGTCTTTTTTTTTTTTTGTCATTGTTTCCATCATTTCTCATCATTCATTCTAAATAAGAACTAAAAAAAAAAAATTCAAACTAAATAGAGTTTATTTTTGAAAATTGGCAAAAACTTTCTTTTTGAAGCTCGTAGTGTATATTTTTTACTTCAAAATATCGACATATAAATGGATATTATAAAATGGTGGCTTTTTGTTTGATATAAAGTAAAAATGAGTAATATGCCCTGTCAACTATGAGAAAAAGTTTGCGATAAACATTTCTAACAGGTCCTATGAAAATTGTATTCACTTGCAGTCATGTTACCATATATTTAAGTTTTTAATTGTTTGAAAAGAAAGAAAAACTATGTTCCAAAACGCCATTTAAATTGTATATACTTATAATTCATTGTGAAATATATATATATATATATATATATATATATATATATATATATTATCTCACTTTGGGACAGCAACATCTAGACCAAGTCCAAGAACACATGGTGGCTGTTTCTTCTCTGCTTTTTATAGAGAGGGAAAGGAGGGGAGGAGGGTGGCAGATTATCTTATTATGGAACACTAAATACTAGAAATTTC